>JBBPMM010000379.1:0-27047 GCA_038090335.1 Solioccasus polychromus
CGACGGCACACCATATCGGTACCGTCTTGGACTGCGCGTCGGGGATGCGCTTCCCGGCTCTGGTCGAGTCGACGAGAATGATCCTGCTGAATGCATCATGGCGGAGTGATCCGGTAGTGAAACGCCTAGTTACCCCGCATGCCCGGCAATCAGAGGGAGGATGTGGAGGTTCGGTCTGCGCAGATTAAAGCTCCAGTTGTTGGTGTGTCCGTCTGTCGATTTAAAGTAGGCGCATTCAGAGGACGCCTGTCATCGACGCTTACAGTAACGTAAGATGAGCGTTTCAGCTTCAACTTACGATCTCTGGGTCGGTGTACCAGGCGCCACAGCGCATGTTGGCTGTCGAACCGTCAGCAGGATGTCAAGAAGGACGAAACACGGACCAAGCAACGGAAAATGCGGGTAGTGCTCGTGCACCCGCTCGACGAACGCGGCGTCTTCTGCGATGGAATGAATGCGATTAAAGATGGACTGGGATTCCCGCCTAAGTTCTGCCAGCGCCGTCCTTCTCGTGTCCATGTTCGGTTGCCAGCGCGATGAGTATCCCCGTCGAGACACGTAAAAGACTTGGACCGAGACCAAGACGGTAGTTACCTAGCGCTCTTTACATCACCCGCGTCGGTAAGGTAAACTCTTCCGCTCGTTACATTCACTCGTTTTTCTCTTCTTACTCTCCGCCTGTGGTCCTCCCAAAGTGACCCATGGCGGTCGCCGTCCGCCCGTTTCATTCCTTCCTCTGGCTTCTCCACGCGGTCGTTCCTGCACTGGCCGCCCAACAGCTCACCCGTGTTCGAGACCCAAATGTTATCTTTGACAACAGTAATGGCACCACCATCGTATACAGCCCCGTCACCGGCCAGCAAATACCACAAGGCCTGGCAACAGACGGTAGTGGCTCCGGCTTCTCGACGAGTGCCATCTTGTGGATCGTCTTCTCCTTCGTCGTCGGCGCCCCTTTTCTTTTCGTTGGCTTCCGTGGATGGCGTTTAACACTTGGTGCAGCCGTCGGAACAGCCGCTGCGCTCGCCTGTAAGCATCTTCCTTCGTGTCGTTGTCTCGACATTGATATCGACGCGCTTCAAGCTTGGGCTGTCATCGTAAATACCATTGATAGTGTCGGCGTCTCCGACGTCGCCCTCACCCTCTGCATTCTCGTTTTGTTCGTTTTGGGATTTGCTTTGGGTCTCTTGGAGATGACCCGTGTCATCGCGATCCTCACCCTCGGAATTCTCGGCGGTTTAGCTATTGCCGTCCGGATCATCCTACTACGGAGCGGGCTGCTCATTTCAGATCCCGACGCCTTCTTTGCCAACTGGCTCATCATAGGTGTTTTCGGCATTGCTGGCAGTATACTCGTCGTGTGGAAGCAGAAATGGGGAATCGTACGCCGCCCTGCCAAGCCCTCGCTCGAGCGCCTGCTGACAATGTCGTTTCACAGCTCAACGGATGTGCCTCCACTGGCTCGTTTTTATGTGCCCTCGGTTTCGACCTCGTCATCAACGAGCAATCTGGCATGAGCCGTGGGCTTCGCTTCCTCTTTGACAGAAATCGTTATCATGTTTTGGTGCATCCCGTTTCAATACCTCTGATGGCATGGGTTGCTCATCAATGATGACATGCAGGACACCGTAACCAACGGATATTCACCACCCACGACCACAGTAATCATTATCACGGTATCTTTGGGTGTAACGTACGTCGCGTTCTACCTTTGCCGATCGACCAGATCTAACCATGTTTCCTCTTGTTCAGTCCCGCTTTCGCTTTTGCGCAGTGGAAAGCTTTCAAGCGTCCTTTCGGTGGGTCCAAGCACGAAACCTTCATTGGTTCGCTTTGGGAGCCGCAAGAAGTTCCCCAAGACGAGGAATCGATACCGATTCCGCAGCAACCCTTGGACATGCCCGACACGCCATCGGCTGAAAAGCCACCGGGGCTATCACTATCTGATAATGCCAAGGAGGGGCAAGTCAGTTAGACACGTTTCATCTTTTCCTCTTTTTACTGCATTAGAACCGCGGACTTGGTTAGTAGAATTGGTCTCGTATAGGCACCACCTTGACGTTGCGATTACGCGCCAAGCATTTCATATTTTGTACTAGAGCCGCATCATAATACCCGACGCTATCGCATTTTGGCAGGGCTTTCGTTGCATTTCTCTCATCCGACATTTGGACGCACGTATTAATTGGACTTGGTCGTTCCCATAACACATAGATCGAGCATTGGAATATATGATTTGCCTTGGTAGCATCAGATGAATCCATTACATATGTGCCTAATCCGTACTATATGTTCTTGTCACTGTACATGAATGCACATTTTCAAGGCAGTAGGCAATATTTCTGTTTACTTATGCCACCAAATATACAAATAAAATATGTTTGCTGGTAAATCGCGCACACAAGTCGTGACAAGCCGCATATCTAATATCCAAACCATGGCCACAAATGGTAGTTTCGGCTATCGTCTCCTTGGATTTGGGGTTCCAGTGATCCCATCGGCTGACTGTCTCACTGATGTACACCTGTGGCGAACAAAGAGCCATAACGCGGGCGGAACAATTCACGTGCAACCGGAAATCGCGACATCGACCAATTCGGCAGGCAACCTCGATCAAAAATCATGAGGGGTCTATGCACATAATGCCCGGATCAACGACTCCTCTCCGTACACACAAAACGCCAGTCCCACTTGACCTCTCGCCATAGTCCCATGTCACGAGACCGAGACAAGAAGCCCGTCGGGTTTGCGACCCACATCACCGCTGGTGGCATCGCCGGCGCAATGGAGGCGGTATGTACTCAGGTTCGCAGTGACTGACGATCGTCGCTCACTGATCGTCCAGCTGTGCTGCCAACCGCTCGATACCATCAAAGTGCGGATGCAGCTCTCCAAGTCGGGCAGGGCTCCAGGAGTAAGTCTCTCATTACCAACACGGAATACACTGAGGACAGGGATAACATGACAGACGAAACCGCGCGGCGTCATCGCCACGGGTCTTCGCATCGTGCAAACCGAAACGCCCCTAGCGTTGTACAAGGGGTTAGGTGCAGTCTTGTCGGGGATCGTCCCTAAAATGGCTATCCGATTTGCGAGCTTCGAGACGTATAAAGGTTGGTTGGCGGACAGAACCACAGGGGAGACGAACGTTGGGAATATCTTCATTGGTACGTACGCGTTGCCAATGCACAGAGTCTGAGCGCTCAGCGTGTGTCCAGCTGGTCTTGCTGCAGGCACGACGGAGGCCATAGCTGTCGTTTGTCCTATGGAAGTGGTCAAGATCAGACTGCAGGCCCAGCAGCATTCGCTCGTCGATCCGCTCGAGACGCCACGATATCGTAATGCTGCGCATGCTGCATACACGATCGTCCGGGAAGAAGGGCTCTCGACACTCTACAGAGGCGTCTCGCTTACGGCCCTACGGCAAGCGACTAACCAAGGTGAGCGGTCGATTTGGAAGATCCGGGGTGCGCTAAACCGAAAGCGCGATCTACTCGTCAGGCGCCAATTTCACAGCATACCAAGAGCTGAAGAGGCTGGCGCATCGATATCAGCCTGATCTCGTCGAGCTTCCAGCGTACCAGCACATGATGATCGGACTGATATCCGGAGCCATGGGCCCGTTCTCGAATGCGCCCATTGATACTATCAAAACACGTGAGTTGTTTAGGGACATCAAGTGATATTATTGGAACGCTAAACTTTTTCGGGAAAGGTCTGCAAAAGACGACATGGGAGCCTGAAGTCGGTGCATTCCAGCGGATATCTATCATCGCAAAGGACATGTGGCGCAGAGAAGGCGCCACATCGTTCTACAAGGGTATTACGCCCCGAGTGCTCCGTGTTGCGCCTGGACAGGCCATCGTGTTTGCTGTCTACGAGAGGGTCAAGACGATCATTGAGAGAATAAACGTGTCACCCTCGGACGATCATTATACCGAATGAATGCAGCCTAGTTTGAATAGTTGCGAAGACGTGTACAATCGATGCAGTGACGATACCGAATCAGTTGACTTGGCCCGGTTTATAATTGCGCTACTACTGATACGTGCTGTGGGAGAAACTCTTTCATCTTGCAGCCACCTTGACATATTCTGTCACTCTCGCTGGTACTTTCAAGTTCCTGCAGGGGCCAATCGTTTCGTAAGGGAAAGGCAATTTTTGCTCCCATAAATTGCCCGCACAGCAAGAATCAGAGACCGTATTAGTGTGACAACGTGACATATGTGACCGATGCTGAGATATGGAATTCCCACGGACGATAAACATCGGTACACAGTGGGCAGGGAGGTTCTTAGAAGTCCACCTTGTCTCTTTCTTTCATCCGGCGCGTTCACCCAAACATTTACTACCTTGACGCGTCCCAACTCGTGCGCGATGGCATCTTGGCGTCCTGAGCCTGCTGGATTGCAGGAAATTCTTCAGACGTTACGCGATTCGACCGACACTCAGAACAAAGTTCAGCGAACCATCACTCTTGTACGACTAGTCTCCTTTACCCCGATCTCGTGTGTTCACCTCCGTTTCGTACAGAAACTCAATAGTTTTGCACGCATACCAGACTACGTCGCATATCTGGCCCATATCTTGGCTGCCTTGCCTCAAGAGGAGGACCAGATTCGGACAATAGCTGGTTACCTGCTCAAGAACAATGCCTACCTCATCCTTAAAGCCACCTCAGATGTTGCAGAGTATGCAAAAGTGGCTGTGCTCTCTGCGTTCAACGATCCTTCCGCCTTGGTCCGGACGGCTGCTGGTCAGGATATTGTAGCTTTCCTGGGGGTTCTCGAACCCAAAAATTGGCCCGATTGTCTTGAGCAACTCGTTGGCATGCTAGATGACCCGAGTCGCCAAGAGGTGAGTTTTCAGATACTTGTATGGTTCGCCACCTGCGTACGGATTGCAAACCCGCGAACGTGCATAGCGTGATACTTCGTGCGAAGTGCATTAGACATCGTTCGGAGCATATTCGGCATGTTGACGGTATTCTCTGTTAAGAGTGCCGTGATGCGCCCCTTGGCAATGCCCCAATCACGGGTTTCACTTCCCGAGTCACCGCACGGCTTTCCAATCCGTTTCATCATTCCGTTTGCAATGCATTAATATTGGTTCATAGGCCGCTTTTAGTGTCTTTGAAAAGGCCTGTGAAGATTTCCCGCGGAAATTAGACATCGAGATCAATGGAACCCGTCCACTTGACTTCATGATTCCAAAATTCCTCATGCTATCGGAGCATCCTTCACCTAAAATGCGCTCCCACGCGGTCGCCTGTCTGTCATATTTCGTCCCGATCAACTCGCAGTCGTTGTTTGCGCACATTGACTCATTCATCGCGTGTTTGTTCAAGCGCGCTTCAGATGAAGATCCTTCGGTCCGTCGCCATGTTTGTCAGGCTCTCGTATTACTCCTTGCTGCCCGGCCGGAGAAGCTCATGCCGGAGATGGCCAACGTTGCAGAGTACATGTTGTACTCGACAAAAGACAAGAACGAGAGTGTCGCGTTGGAGGCTTGTGAATTCTGGCTGACTTTTGCCGAGGATCCCGATCTTGCACCGTACTTGCATCCCCTTCTGGGCCGTGTGGCGCCCGTGCTCCTCGATTGCATGATATACGGCGAAGACGATCTTTTGTGGCTTGAGGGGGATGCGGAAGACACCACCGTTCCTGACAAAGAGACCGACATAAAACCCCGTCACTATGGTGCCAAATCGCATGGATTGGAGCGGGAGGGAGCCGAAGCTAACGATGATGCGGCTAAGCGTGGCGCATATGGCCAGGAAACGATAGACGACGATGACGACGACGATGACCTGGATGAGGATGATTTTGCCGATGAAATGTCCACGGAATGGAATCTCCGGAAGTGTGCCGCCGCCGCCTTGGATGTGATGGCTGTTAGGTTTGGTGCCGACCTAATGAATGTCCTCCTTGCCCCCTTGAAAGACAAACTATGGAGTGCAGAGTGGTTACAAAGGGAGAGTGCGATATTAGCGTTGGGTGCCATGGCTGAAGGTGTGTTGGGATTGGTGTTTTGACTGGTCTCACGCTGACAGAATAACAAGGTTGTATCGATTACATCGAGGAGCACTTGAAGGTCCTTATTCCTTACTTGCTCAACACACTGAATGATCCAAAGGTGTGTCACACGACACACTGGCATATTTACCCCTGATGCACAGGTTTTGTAGCCGCTCGTTCGTTCGATCACCTGTTGGACACTCGGACGGTACGCAAGTTGGTGCACACAGCCAATATCGGATGAACATAAGAATCAGTACTTCATCCCGACAATGGAAGGCGTACGTACAGGGCATACGAGCTATTCGTTAGCTCATGCTTTATCTAGCTACTTCGAATGGTTCTGGATGACAATAAACGCGTACAAGAGGCTGGTTGCAGTGCGTTTGCGACCCTCGAGGAGGACGCTGGTGCAGAACTTTGCCCATACCTCGAGCCAGTTCTGCGGAACCTTGTTTTCGCGTTCCAAAAGTATCAACACAAGAACATGCTCATTTTGTATGATGCAATTGGTACTCTCGCAGACGCCGTGGGACGTGCATTGTCGAATCCGCAATATGTGGAGATATTGATGCCACCGCTTACTGGGCGTTGGAATAAACTACAGGATGATGACGAAGATCTGATCCCCTTGCTGGAGGTAAATCCTTGGCAACGATTTAATAGCTGAATTGACATGTCGTGCAGTGTCTGTCCTCGGTTACGGTTGCTATGGGGCCGGGATTCGCACCATATGCACCTCTCGTTTTCCAGCGATGTGTCAACATCGTCCATCAGCACCTTCTTCAATATCAAGCATACCAGCAGAATCCGGATCTCGATGAGCCCGACAAGTCTTTCCTCGTCGTATCGCTAGATTTGCTGTCAGGTCTAGCACAGGGTCTGAGTGTTACTCTTGAGCCCATCATATCCCATACGCAACCCAATCTTCTCACGCTACTTACTATCTGCTTGAAGCACCCACAGGCACCTGTGCGTCAATCGGCTTATGCGCTCGTTGGTGATTTGGCGATGGGATGCTTCTCGCTCTTGCGGCCGCATCTTCCTGCGATTATGGCAGAGCTGATCTTGCAGCTGGATCCTGAGCCAAAGGTGGAGTTTGTGAGTGCATGCAATAATGCCGCTTGGTCGGTTGGGGAAGTGGCGCTGCGATACGGACGAGGTACGGTTTCCAGTATCTCTTTGTGGTATATCCTATTCATTTCCCGCTTTCATAGACGATCCCGAATTCCAACAATGGGTTAATCCACTAATCGCCCGTCTCATTCCAATTTTGCTACACCCCAAGGCACCACGCAGCTTGCATGAAAACGCTGCTGTATCGATCGGCCGGATTGGTCTCATGCATCCAGTCCTCGTTGCACCACATCTGCCCGAGTTTGCTCAAGCATGGTGTCAGGCATTGTACGAGATACGTGACAATGAGGAGAAGGATTCCGCCTTCCGTGGTCTCTGCACGCTCGTGCAGACAAATCCCGCCGGTATCGCCAAGGTTAGCCAATCATTACTTTGTCTGTGGTTGAACGCTAACTTTCTGCTTGCTGTAGAGTTTGTTGTGGTTTTGTAATGCCATCGTTCGGTGGAATAACCCTTCACCGGAGCTCAACGCCATGTTCCAACAGCTCCTGACGGGGTTCCGGAACCACGATGTGGCAGGATGGCAAGCTCAAGTGACCGTCTTTCCGCCTGTCATCCAAGAGCGACTTGCGACGCGATACGGGGTATAAATCGGGTCCTGAAGCGCGTTGCCTGATCATATTTTTACGATCTCATCCACGACCTTAGTAGCCTACGATCCCCGACGACCTCCTCTGCACCACACCGCGTCTCGTATCTTGTCGACCATCCTTTGTATCGCCGATCTTTCCTTTTTTTTTTTCTTTGTTCCAAATACTTAGTAGTAGTAGTACACAAGGTACCATTTCTCCCCTTTCGTTAGTCCGGTCCGTGCGTTGTCTCCCACAGTAGTCTAGTAGTTACCATCGCGGCGCCTACGTACATACCTCTCCTTCCTCCCGATGCGTCTTGTATATATCTTTTTTTCTTCTACCTACCCCCCATTCCTTTGATACATACAAGCCTCCGTTTCCTTCTACACGCACATTTTTGTAGTAGATAGCAGTAGATATATTTTCTCTTTCTCGAGCAACGCACTGACATTTGGATATGGCCCCTTTCACCCTCCTTGGCAATTTTTCGTCTAACGGCATCTGTACACATCAAATCCCGGAAAATATAAACTATAAACGCTAGAACGCCTCCGGCTTTCTAGAATCGCCTCCTGTGCTCTCCCAAATCCCTCATCCCCATGCCGAGACCCTGCCCGAACCCATGGCCGGCGCGTCGACTGCGGAGCTTGTACGCCTTGTAGCCGTATGCCCCTCCGACGCACGCGCCGAGTAAAAAGAGGATCTTGATGAGCAGGCTTCCCCACGAACCGCGAGTCGGGCGTCGGCCGCCCCACATGCCACCGGACGCAAGCTTGTTGAGGGGGGCGTCTTGGGATGAGAGCACGGCCGAGTGGGTCGTGATCGAGATGACGCTGTACGGGGGGGTTAGTTGGGGGGGACGATCACGTCACGCACGGACGCAAAAAGAAAAAACGAACTCGTGCGCATCAAAGACTTGACCAGTCAGCGCAGACACGCCCAGATAGGGCGATGTGGGCAGCCGGAGTCCGTCGACGCGGAAACAATCGGACCAGTCGTCCCCTGGGATATGATCGTAATTAGTTTACGTATGGCGGCGAGCGTGGACTGTCGCGCAAAATCTTGGACGTACAAGCTCGATAGTGCACCTTGACCTTTGCGACGACGTCAGAAAAGCAGTGCGTGCGCTAGTACAGAAACGGCTCACGTCGAGATACCCGTCCTTGACGTAGGTAATCTTGAGCTTGGTGATCACGTTGGTGCGTCGGACCATGGCCTGATCCGTCCATAGGTCGGGATTGGGTCACAAAGGGAACGAAAACGTACCGAGCACGCGCCGATACTATTTGCGTCGCCGTCATTGTCGTGATCGTACGCCGTCTTGCCATCGCCAAGCATGCCGACGATGCGAGGGAACCCAAACGGATGTCGTGAATTAGCGTATCTATGCTGTGGGTCAGCCCAAACGTGCTCTCGGATAGACGAAACGCGTACGTGTCGATAAAGATACCCAATCCCTCGAAATTATCTACAAACGCGGATGAGAAGTATCGTCTGGGTAAAGATGCGGGCAACAAACCCTTGTTGCCGAACACGGGCCCAGGTTGTGCCCGCTCGGTCGTGAGCCAAATCGCCATGCCGTCGCCATACAGATGACTCGATTCGCCCGAGATCTACACAATTTAGTCGATAAAGCATACGACTAAATTCAATACCGACCTTGAATTCGACCTCGATCACGAAATTGGTGGAGCTTAGCGGGAGACGGGACCACAGCCATCCCTACATCATAGCCGTCGACGTCATTAGCCCCACCCTCCGTACGCGGCAGCACCAGCCCATACGCACCATTTGGGATGCTACCCCCCTCGTGAGCCGGATATGTTTGTTGGTGTTCTGTCATCGACGCCATTAGTTAGGATCAACGTCCACTCGGACACCACATGACGCACAATGTACGCATCAGCGCCAAAGTCCCACCATCTAAATAAGCGTACAGCGGTCAGTATCATTCACCTAGGCCTTGCCGAGCCACGTGGGCGCACCGGTTTTGCAGGTCTTCGTCAATGTAGGGCGGGTGTATCGAGTGTGTGCGTAATTGGACGGTCTGTCAAAAAGGACATGAGCGTGTGTTGGACACGCTTTCCGCATGCACGGGAATTAGTACGTGTACGGAGAACTCACCCGTTCGATGGTCCTGTTGGCCACCTTGGTGTCCGCAGTGGCATACGCACTGGGCAGTGTGCAGAAAAGAGCGAAAAAAAGCGCTAGGTAGAGTGCGGTCAAGTTCCGCGTCGTCGACAACATCGTCAACTGGTTTTTTTTCTTGACGTCGAATCGTGGCTGAAGGAATGGTGTAGAAAGTGTCGGTGTCGGAGAGGATGCTAATGCAAAGAGGGTTTCTTTCCCACACGACTACTACTCTATTCGGTGACTTCGGTCATGTAGTAGCGTAACTAAGTGTTCGGTACGCAATTATGTAGGCAACTCCATTCATCATTATATCGCGGTCGGAACAAGTCCTACGTCCAAAACTATCATGCCGGTAGCTCAAACTTTTGACCCTGCAATACTCTGCTCCACGTGGAAATGAGGGATACGCCATGAGCACGAACCAAGTAACAACGACAAAGAACGTACTTTGTGACATAAACATAAAAGAAATCGAGGTATAACCCCGTCTGCACGAGTCCAGCTACGACAGCAATGGGATCTAGCGTGTCTTCCGTAAAGTACCTGAAACGCCAAAAACGCGTGTCAAGCACCCTTTAATCCTGCACGACGTCACATACCTGTATATCCAGTTGGGGATGTACAACGCCCTGTAGATGCCCAGCGCAGCAAGGTAGTGGGTCGTGATTGTTTCGGCCTCGCCTGTCCGCTGGAGCAAGAATAGCTGCGGGAAAATGGCGACTGCTTCGAGATATATGGAAAACGTCCACAGTATCTCGATTATGGTGAAGCGGTAATTGAATATGAGAGCGAGGAAGAAACAGGGTCCAAGCAGGTACTCGATCTTGAACGTGTCGATAGATGGGTCGTGCGTGGGGCTGCAACGCGGTAAGCGTGCTGTCAGGGAATGCAGGACGAAATAAAACTGACCGGAAGCGGAACTTCATGAGATAGAGAATGTAACAGCTACTGGCGATGAAAAAGATCTTCATAACAAAGTTGTAGAACGAGACCCAACGAGTGAACAGGTCAATGTAGCGCATGACAAAGACAAGCACGTAGAGTGCCTGGGTCTTGAACGATATGCCTGGTCAAACAGCGTCAGTACTGGCCTCTGCCGTCCCACACACGGATATATACGTGCCTCGGCATGACCTGGTTGTCTGTATCTTGTGCACCAGGATGAATATAGAGGCCAGATGGGACAAATCCCCTGGTCAACGAAGTCAGTAAACGGGCGTGACCACTGCGTGCGTACAGACCCAGAAAGCGGAAAATATTCATCGTTGTGAGTTCACAGAAACGAGACGTGTCCGCCCCCATACAAATCTGGGCCGTATGATATAATACTCTCCCGCGCTCTTCTCTCCCTCTTCACAAAGGTGAGTCTGCCGCGGCCACCACTGCTTGCGACGATGTCCTAGTAAAAGGGTCGACCTCTCCAATGTGACCCGCCGTGCCCGCGCTGCCCATGAACCCATACAAAGTGTCTGACGCCCGATGCACAGTCAAGATCACCCTGTAGCGTTGTTAAGGCCAGACCGACATGCACGGCTCTCAGTTGACTAGCGCGGCTTCGAGCATCAGAGCCCGCTGGCAAAGGCAGAGTCATCATTTCTACGCGTTCACTGCCAAGCCCGCACAGAGGCACTACTCTGTCCCGGGCGGTCTCTAGATGTGGTTCCTCTGACGATCGCTACAATATGCTGTACTGCAGCGCGCGCTAACAGCGTCCACGCAAGAGGCCTCCGCGTTTCGGATGCGTGGTTGTGCGCGTATACATGCAGGAGCATGGGTGGCACCAGGTTGGGCTTCAGCTGGGTCAAGTTGGTCGAGAAGTGAGATCACCATCGCTGTCTCGTGCAGCTCTGAGCATTTCAATTCTTCTCTTCTCGTTGTGCGTGTATGTGGCGCTGATTGGCTTCCATTCACAGATGTCCGGCACCATTTTCCAGATTGCCTGTTGGACTTACCTTCCGGACTTTGCCACTCGCCAGGTACTCTCTGTGATCCACCAGTTTTCACAAAGAGTGTTCAAGATACCACCACCGCCCCTGCGATCGCCCATTTATATTCGCCATTACAGATATACCTATGCTGCCGTTGTGCTCTGTTATCTAACATACAACTTCATTGATGCTTCGAGTGGTCTTCCAAAGAGCTTTTATGAGCTTCTTGGAGTCAATCCAGGTTCGGACGAAGGTGCACTTAAGACTGCTTTTAGAACGTTTGCGAGAAAGTACCATCCAGATCGAACTGGACCTGAAGGGGAGGCACTTTTCATAGATGTGCGGGATGCCTTTGAGGCACTAAAAGATCCGGTGGTGCGGTTCGCCTATGATAGGTGTGTGATGCGCCAAAGTCGTGCTGTGGGCTAAATTCCGTCCAAGATTTGGGCCGGATGTGCTACGATGGCGAGAATGTACGACTATGAAAGACTACCTGAGACGGGGACTATTGAATTCCCTGCCGCGACACGTTGTGACCGGTATGGTACTTTTTTTGGTATCCATGATGGGCAAGCGGAGTCCAATTGCAGCTGTGTGTATCCGCATGTTCATCGATGGATTAGATGTATCTGATAATGGTATACAGTGGCGATATCTGCTCTTCGTAGGCATGTTCGCACTTGAAGTGTACCTAATCGTCGCACCCTTGCCGGGACGCGCTAGGCTATCCACGTTTGTAGACCGAGCATCGCCCGAATGGACGGTGTTTGACAGCCTGTTCCCACAGCGCGTTGCATACCAGCACATTTTGTTCTTGCACCAAGTATTCCTGTTCATGTCGGTCGCAGTGTCGCGGGTAGCGCCTGTGCTGTTTGCAGACACGATGCCTGCTGATGGTGAGAAGGAAGGAGAGATTGTGAGAGCGATGGGCGGGAGAATTGCAGGACTGTCGATGGGAATTGAGCGGGAGGGTGAGTTTGCATGCGGACCCAATGCTCTGCTGACAAATATGGTGTAATATAGTATGGCAGATGCTCAATGCAGAAGTGCATGCGATTCATGGCACTATTGGAGCTACACCGCTGGAGATGGGGCAGCCACCGGAAGTCGTGGATGAGTTTAGAATGGAGTTAGTGATGGGAGAGATGGAGAACATGGTCGTGGAGAACAAGCTCAAGAGCGAGGTCGGCCCGATGCGGAGTGCATGGGACAATGCAGTGGAATGCACCAGTCGTGCACGGTCCATGTCTTTGTAAGCATAACAAATTCATGCCGACATGCGGATACCTCGAGGAATGGAGGCTCATTTCTGATTGGCTGATCAATTCGCCGTTCTATCTTATCTTTGTCCCTGTCAAGATCCGATCCACCCGATATGGATATGTGCTGGCACGTGCTTAGGGTAGATTTTTGTGTTCTGTGTTACTTAGTGGTGTATATTTGAATGCAGCCTGTTTATTTTTTTTTCTTCTCCTCACCCCTGCAGAATGTCAGCAGAGCCTGGGACTTCATCAGTACCATCAGCACCTCCTCGCATCAACAAGAGACTTACAAGAGAGGGTGCCGCCTACATCAGTAGTATGTCCCCGTCTAGTTTTCCCTCCTAATCCATTCTGTTCACCTTAGTCAGATTATGTCCGCCACAAGAATGCCTACCCGTCGAGAAAAGAGAAACTCGACCTGCTCGCGGCACTCCGTAGCATACCCGGGAACGAAATGTTCACCATCGAGAGGCTGAATAACTTTCTCCACCGCCATCGTCCCACCCCACGTGCGCCATTCACCACACCCGTCGCGCCTCCTCACTCACCCGCTGTCGCAGGACCCGTTCTGCCCGACGAGGAGTCTATTCGTCAGTCCACACACGCATATATCCCGTGTCACTCACTCATGTCGTGCTAACAGTTTTTCCCAAGTTGACCCCGACTCAACTCCAACAGCTCCGGGTCCTCTATAGAAAACGGCCCGAACCGCCTGAAAACATCATCAGCTTCTGGGCGGGACGTCTCAAAATTGACACAGATGAAGTGTTAGCCTGGGTTCGTTACCAGCAGGAAAAGGCGAAAGGAGAAGACATCCTCGGTGCCACCGAGTCGCCTGACATACCCTTGAAACAGCTTGTGGGGGACGGTGAAAGTGCTAGTCTATCTCCCGCTACATCTGAGTTCCCACGTCCTCATCTACCAACTCCGGCCAAGTCATTGTCGCCATCAATATCCCCCCAGACAAGGATGCCGTCACTGCCACCCATTGTCGTCAAGGTCGAGGATCGACAGTGCCTTTCCCCGGACACGCCTTCCTTGTCGAATACAAGATATACGCACGTCGATGAACATTCTGCTCTCGAGGGGCTTCCCCCTTTGACCAGACACCGCCCACAAGTGACTCTGGTACGTCCATTGTGTCCGAAGTTTGGACCCGCGTCCCTGACGCATCGGTACAGGAAGCAGCAACTCGATCTCCCGTTTCCAGCCCTTTGTCATATCTTATCCCCCGGCCTGATTCAAACACGATGCTGGCATCTACCATAAGAAGTACCCTTCGTTCCAACACTTCCACCGAGCAAGCACCCAGCACAGTAGAAGAGTTTTCCGAAAAGTTTCAACATATTGAAAATATGATTGATTCATTTATGAAAAAATACGACAGTGGCCAACTCGAGTGGCTGGGTTGGGATCAGAGTGAGTCGGTTCTACAAACCAACCTGGATGGTACTCACTATAATGCACAGCTCTCAGCGAAGTCGCACTGTAATTTTCTTCACCGCCCTCCTTGCTTGATCGTACTACTGTACTGTATTCCTAAAAGTGGGCTGTGGACGTTTCTAGGATGAATATACAAGTATAATGACACATACAAGGTTGCCATACATCACTGTCAGAGTTCGGGTTTTGCCGATCGCGCGTGGACAATGAAACGGAAGCAACTCGGTTTATTGATATGTCCACTCTGACGTCGGTAGCCGACGTCCCCCTTCATCTCCAACCGTCATGGCAGACTCGAACGCCGTTGTTGCCAGCCCCCCTGCTTCGAAACAGCCCGACATCCCTGTTGCGCTCTCGCCAACACCCTCGGCGGCCCTACGCGTTTTGTCAGAATATCATAGAGGTTCTATATCCACTATGACAGAGTCTAGCCAAGACATGGATGAGCCCCTTGTTCCTCTGCCGAGAGTCACCTCTCGCCCGAGAGCAAGCTATAAACTGACCGATTTCATTATACAAAGGACCCTAGGCACCGGAAGCTTTGGGCGAGTACATTTGGGTCAGTCCTTTGTTGTTTCACTCGCTGTATTTTGCCTGCTCGTCTCACATATTATTCGTGCAGTGCGGAGCAAGCATAATCTTCGTTTTTATGCCATCAAGGTCTTGAACAAGGACAAGATCGTGCGGACAAAGCAAGTCGAGCACACCAACAATGAAAAGACCATCCTAGAGGCTATCCAGCACCCATTTATCATCAACCTTTGGGGCGCGTTTCAAGACGACTCCAATCTGTACATGGTCATGGACTATGTACCTGGAGGGGAACTCTTCACCTTGCTGAGGAGGTCGAACGTTGGTCCCCCTTTGTCTTTTTTTTTCCCGCCTTTGCTAACGCGGTTCGCTAGAGATTCCCTGATCCTGTAGCCAAGTTTTATGCGGCAGAGGTGGCTCTCGCTCTTAACCACTTGCATTCACTCGACATCATCTACCGTGATCTGAAACCTGAGAACATTTTGCTCAACCAGGACGGTCACATCAAAATAGCGGACTTTGGTTTTTCGAAACGTTGCTCGTACGTGACGTGGACGTTGTGCGGAACGCCCGATTACTTGGCACCTGAAGTACGCGTCTGCTGTAACGGATTGTTTGGGTTCTGACTGGGCGCGACTCTAGATTGTGGGGCAGCAACGATACAACAAGAGTGTGGATTGGTACGCCCTCGGCGTGCTCATCTTCGAAATGCTGTCTGGGCTCCCGCCTTATCATCATCCGGAACAGAACACTGTGTCCTTGTATGAAAAAATCTCGCGCGGACCAACGTTTATACGATGGCCTCCTTTTCAGGTCAATGCTACTGACCTTATTTTGAAGCTCATGGAGAGCGATCCCTCGCGGCGGTACGGCAACTTGCTGCACGGTGCTGGGGACGTGTTTGCTCACCCCTGGTTTGCCGAGGTCGACTGGGTCAAGCTGAGGAACAGGGAGATTTCTGCACCTTACTTGCCCAAGATCAGCGGGGAAGGCGATGCGAGCGCGTAAGCACTGTTCTCGTTGCATTGGCATGACATGATTGATGGCTCATCTTGTGCACAGATTCGAAAAATATCCCGAGGACAACGCAGCAGCGACGTATGGTCGACCCGCTTCGGATCCCTGGGGAGCTTCGTTCCCCAACTTTGAATACACGGCCGTGCATGGCACGTCTTGATTTCCATGCTCTTTCTGTCTTGGCATGTACATGACACTCATACCCACAAACCCCCTTTGACGATATCATGGTCATCACGAATACCTCGTTGTACGCTTTGCATCTTGAAATCTCCTTTAGTCCTATATGTAGTTGCGCTGTTGTAGTTTTTCTTTTTTCTTTCTTTTTTCTCCACTTGATGAGCACCACCAACGTTGGATAGGACGGCTGTTTGTTCGGGACAAACATGAAACATCATGTCGCAAAAATATGGACCAAGGAGACAGCGCCGCACGCATTTCACCCACAACGACGGACACCGTCAAGGACATCCCCAAATCTCCACGACAACTGATTTCTACGACGACCTCTCTCCCGCCTCGTCTTGAAATCTTGCAAAACCGTCCCGGATCCGCAGAGATCGCCTTTTTCTCGACGACAAACAACGCCGACGTTGGAGATTGCCCCTTGTTCCTTTGCTCGTCCTAGAGACGGGGGTAGGGTGTGTGTGTCGAGAGCGAACGGCTCGGGGAGAATCGATAGGAGACGTCTTTTTGTGCGGCCGTGGCGGTGACGTTGATTGGAGGAGCTAACCGCCATGGTCAAGAAACCCGCCAAATATGCCAAATATGCACGCGCAACGCAAGGCACCAGCGCAGGCGAGCCACCAGATGGCGTGTCCGAGGAAAAGATGGCTCGTGCGCGTTCGCAGATGATTGCAGAGCGACAGGCCGAGCTAGACGAGGTGCTGGATAGACATGATGACATGGTGCGTGCCATGCGTGCTGCCAAGTGAGTTGGGCTGCTAATATGCGATTGCCCAGGTCCGCGAGGTGTTTCATCTCGAACAATTTGTGACGCTGCTCGAGTACGATCCCAAGGTGCGTGACACGCAATGTACACATTGTCGAGGGGCTCACGTCACGCGTGTGCATGCACAGGTGGCCAAAACGGACGATTCAGTCGTGTTTCAAAAGGTGTGTAGTGTGTGTGGCGTTTCTTTGCTTGTGCTCACTCCCTCATGTGTAGTATAAATCTAAATACGACCTGCTCGAGCGTGCTGCTGCGACGGCTGGTCCATCGCGAACGACACGCCGTGCGCACACACAGCGCGTGCTCGATCTGACCGCTTCCCCCACCAAGAACCGCACGACTAAGACAGATGGCCTCTGCGTGCCGTCGTCCGCAGCACCAGCACCGGTTGGGCTTTCATCGAAAGCAAAGGGAAAGCAAAAGGCGGTGGATCCCCCAATGGACGACGTGGGGAGCATCTCCGCACCCTTGCCTAACGGGACGGCCAAACTACGTCCGCGACCACGCGCTCTCGGGCCGAGCCAGACCCAGGCACAGATAGAGTCGGATCCGTCATCCATCTCGACGTCACGGCCACACAAGCGGTCGAATACGATGGCGTCGCCGCCGCTATCGCCGACACTCAAGAAGAGGCGCAAGTCGGTGGCGAATGAGAGCGCGAGTGGCGTGTATCCACGACGGTCGGGGCGTCTCGAGGGCCCGAGTAAGCCACCCGAGCAGTGTCTCACTGCGCAGCCATCTGAAAGTACTCTCCTTGACGAGCCCCCATTGATCCCGCGTACTTCGTCGATCAAGCGTGTCCGTCTCATCGTACGCAGACCGCCCCCTTCGTACACGAACCCACACCAAAAACCACCGCCGTCCAAGTATAACTCGAATCTGACCGACTTCTTATCCTCGTACACGATGCTCGAAGAACAGGATCAGGACGTAGCGACGCTCGAGGGGCAAGCACGCCAAAAAGCGCTCCTGCTCGAAAAGACGGACCGATTGCGCCAGCAGGGGCGGTTTCTGCCATTTCTGTGTGGCGAAGCCAAGCCCGTTGGCAAAGCTGCACTCGCGCCCGACGCGATCACGGCGAACCCAAATGTGCGAGGTGCGGGGCGGTCCAAGGACACGTGGGAGCATATCGTCGAGACGATCGTGCATCGGGGGCGGCATGCGGGAGGACTCGTCCGAGGACGACAGATTGCGGCGCAGGTGGCGAATCGGGTGCAGGCGTATTGGGATCAGTCGGTGGTAAGGGAGGACCGAGCGCGGGCGGCGGAGGAGAAGCGAGTGCGCGCGGTGGCCAAGGCAACGGCCAAGCTGGTCGTGGCTGAGTGGAAAAAGGCCGTCTTTGTGAGTGTTGGCCTTCGTGTTTCGATTCTGATCGGGAAGGCTGACGTTGGTTTTGGGTCTAGTATATACGCGAGGAGGAGCGGCAGCGGGCCGAGGAAGAGGAGATGCGCCGAGGGCATGAGCATCTCGATGCGATCTTGGACCAGTCGGGACAGATTTTGGAAACGCAGCAAGTGGATTTGTCGAGGGGTGATTTGTCGCGATCGAGGAGCCGCTCGAGCAGCGTATCGGCGCACGAGTGGGAGCAACAGTCGACGGGGACAAGTCAAGGCGACGAGCACGATGGTGAGGAAGGGGAGCAGGAAGACGAGTCTGGTGCAGAAAGCACAGAAGAGTTTGGCGGGGTGGGTATGCTCGAGGCAGAGCATGTGCGTGGCGAGGACGATGAGGGCGGGCATAACGAGAGCGACGAAGAGAGTGGTGAGGATGAGAATGAAGAAGAGACGACCCACGCGTTGCTCGGGCTTGCGCGGCGCAGCGAGGACGATCCGCTACCCGTCTCTGACTGCGCGGATACAGAGGCAGACGTGGATATGACACCGGCCGACGCTCGTCCGGGCTCGCCGTCCGAGTTTAGCACCGATGGCGACGCGGTACGTCCTATGTTTGAGGAAGCGGTGTCGCCAAGCGTGCCTTCGGATATGGACTCGGTGCGCACCCCGACGTTGGGCGGGGCGCGCTCGCCTGCGCTGGAAAGCTTTTATGACTATCCGATGCGGGACGATCCATCGCCAGCGTCGAGCGTGGTGGAGCATGAGCCCGTCAAGGAGGGTGAGGAAGAAGTGGCGTTGGAGGCGGATGTAGTTGGGGAGAAGAAAGAGGTAGAGGAATCCGAGGGGGAAGGGGTTACGGCGCAGATTGACGGCGGAGAGGTGTCTGAGCAGGTCGAGGAGCAGCCAACAGAGGCTGCGGTGACAGAGCCAGATCTGGGAGAGGGGGAGAGAGAGGAAGAGGTAAGCGGAAAGACGGAGGTCGAGACAGATGCACCGATGGAAGACGTCCAAGACGATGCGCTTTCACGCATCCCCGAGTACTTGCATCCGTTTGCCGTCGCCCCCGTGGACTGGGCGCCCGAGGACAAGATAAAGCCTCCACTGTTGCTCCGTGGAGTGCTCCGGCCGTATCAGCAGAGTGGGCTCGAGTGGCTTGCGTCGTTGCATTCGAACAATCTCAACGGGATCCTGGCGGACGAGATGGGGCTCGGGTACGTTTGGTTGAATGTGGTGGGCACAGTATTGACGATTTGCAAAGGAAAACGATTCAGACAATTGCATTGTTGGCGCATTTGGCTTGTGATCGCGGGATATGGGGACCACACCTCATCGTACGTGTTATTTTGAATGTTCTACTGATGAGTCTGACAAAAGACGTTTAGATCGTCCCAACGAGCGTGCTACTCAACTGGGAGATGGAATTTAAAAAGTTCCTACCCGGCTTCAAGATTTTGAGCTACCACGGGAGCACCAAGCGTCGAAAAGAACTGCGTCAAGGGTGGTACAATAAGCACCATTTCAACGTATGCATCACCTCGTACACGCTCGCGAGCCGGGACGCACACATTTTCAAGCGGAAAATGTGGTATTACATGATTCTCGACGAAGCACACATGATCAAGAATTTCAGGTCGCAACGGTGGAACATATTGCTCATGTTTCGCTCCTTTCGGCGGTTACTCCTCACCGGAACCCCGTTGCAGAACAATCTGACCGAACTGTGGGCTTTGTTGCAATTTTTGATGTCGGGTACCAATTTTGCCAACCTAAAAGAGTTTGGAGAATGGTTTTCGAGTGCGTTGTCGTGTCGTTTTTTGTGTGCTGTTCGAGGCTCATATGTGATATCTAGATCCGCTGGAAAGGGCGATCGAGATGGGAACTATGCTAGACGATGAAAACTTGCAACGCGTGTCGAAATTGCACACCGTACTGCGGCCGTATCTCCTCCGCCGACTGAAACGGGACGTTGAAAAAGAGCTTCCGAGCAAGTACGAGCACCTCGTGCTCTGCCCGCTGTCCAAAAGACAGCGGTTCTTGTACGACGAATTTATGTCGCGCGCACACACCCGCGAAGCGCTCAAGTCGGGAGTGTACCAAAAGATTGCCAATGTGCTGATGCAACTGCGCAAGGTGTGCAATCATCCCGATCTGTTCGAGGTCCGGCCTGTCGTCACGTCGTTTGCCACCACGCGCTCTGCCATTGCCGATTTCGAGATCAAGGAACTGCTCGTCCGACGGGAGCTGCTCCGGATGGAGGACGAGGAACGGGTCAACCTCGACTTGTTTGGGCTGCGGTTCGTCGAGCAGCAAGACGTACCGCTTCTATCGGCGCTGGAGACGCGTCGGTTGGATGCAACACATCGGCTGCCGCTTGTATCGGAGATGCCTGGAGAACCACCGCCGAAGGATGTACGGACGATCGCGGGCTACCGCATATGGCGCGAGCATCAACAGCGCGTGCAAAAAGTGGCTCGGTGGGCACAAATTGGCTATGTGAATTGCTTGCGGTGTGCGCGGACGCCGATTTATGGGCAGGAGCTCTTGAGGACTCTCCAGGGTTGTTCTCGTCCAGTGTCACCATTGTCTTCTGTCGATCTGAAAGACGCGTACTTGGACACGGTGACGACCACGAATGCCTTGGTCAAGTCGTACGAGGAACGGGCCGAGGAAGTGGCACCTATTATCGACAAGTTCGCGTTTGCGACCCCTGCAGTTGTTGCGCTGGATCTTCCCCGACTGGCGCTGACTGGATGTGAGGAAGCGATAAGGTCTTGTCCGCCAACGTTTGACCAAGTCTTGCACCGCGCAAGCGTCAAACTCCAGATTGCGTTCCCCGATCCATCACTGTTGCAATACGACTGTGGCAAACTCCAACGGCTGAGCCAGCTGCTGCGACAGAAAAAGGCCGATGGCCACCGAATATTAATCTTTACGCAAATGACACGAGTGTTGGATATTCTCGAGATCTTTCTCAACTTTCATGGCTACCTCTACCTTAGACTGGACGGTGCGACCAAGATCGAGGATCGGCAGTACATTACGGAACGGTTCAATGCGGACGCCAGGATCTTTTGTTTCATTTCGTCTTCTCGGTCAGGCGGTGTTGGTATCAAGTGCGTCTTTTCCCGTCTTTTAACGTCTTCGTAAGGGAGTGTTGATACCTGGTCGTAGTTTGACTGGCGCCGACACGGTCATATTCTACGATAGCGATTTCAATCCACAGATGGACCGACAGTGCGAGGACCGGTGAGGTTTTTTTTCGAGTTCAAGGGACGCCTATCGTTGACATGCTTTTTTTCCCTAGCGCCCACCGCATCGGGCAGATTCGCGACGTACACATCTACCGCTTCATATCTTCTCACACGGTGGAGGAAGCGATGCTCATGAAGGCAAACCAAAAGCGATCGTTGGACGATATCGTCATTCAAAAGGGCGAGTTTGACTGGCGGTCCTTGTTTGAGGACGAGGGCGCGTTGACGAAGGCGATGGGCGAGTGCGAAGATACCGAGGATGCCCAGGCGGCCGTACTTGCGGCGCGTGAAGAAGACGTACTCGAGGGTGCCGATAAAGCCGACTTTGATGCAGAGGAGACGGCCGAGTCGCGCGGGGAGACGGAAGGCGGTCACGGCGGCGAGGCAGGGGCAGAAGCAGAGACAGACGAAGGCGGGCATGAGCACGAACACGGCGGGAGCGTATCGGACTATATGATCCATTTCGTGCGGACAGACCGAGATTTCTTTCGGGATTGGCGACTGTAGCGTTATCGATTTCTCTTTTCTCTGTTGTCTGTCTGTTTTTCTTTTCTTCTTGTTTTGTTTTCTTGATCAATTGCGTCACCTCTCTGTGTTTTCATATCACCACTCCATGTTCGACCACGCGATCATGTTTAGAGAGCGAGACCCATTTGGATATTCTACAGTCAAGTTACATTATGCGTTTGTATCTCCTATACATGATTTTCACTTGATCGAAAGCAGTCGTCAAAGATCCAGGGACTCCTGTATCCAGATAGTTTATTCGCTCTGTATCGGCATTAATTAGTACTACAAACCGCTCAGTAACAAGCAAGTCTAATGCACAATGCAACGTTCGCAGATACTCCCTACAAAAATTGGAGTAGGGGCGTCCTATCGCTACTAGTAGTCCAATGTACACGACACATTTGTAGGTACCCTCACAGTAAGACTGTCCATACTCACGGGAGCAGTAGTGAGCGCGGGATAGGCGAGAGGACGAAGCTCTTCGTGGGGAAAACGTAGATGTCTTCGAGCTCGCCGACGCAAAGTAATGGACAAACTTTGGTGTCAGCAATCGCCGGGACCGGAGCGTGAACGTCGAGTTGTTGCCACGAGCCTGCAACGTTTTACGACGCCACGTTCGAAAGTTTGACAAGTGACGACGACGGCTTGTATGTGGGAGTCATTGCGGAGAAACCGGGACCAACACCAGTCTTTGGGACGGGGCGCGAGCGTCGATATGTTGACTTGACCTTGCATGGTTTCCAAATGCTTTATCGGCGACGTTGATGTACGCATGGGCGCCATTGGGGAGATGACGTCCATTCGAGCATCACCGGAGCTGATGGAAGTATCAGGAGGTTGAATTCGCTTCTGTGAACCCCCAGCGACGTTAATGCCCGCGTGGGCGCCATTGGGGAGATGACGTCCATTCGAGTATCACCGGAGCTGGAGGAAGCATCAGGTGGAATTCGCCTTGCGTGGCCTGTAACGTCACATCAAGAGCTGCGAGTGACGATGACGCAGAAAGCGAGCCCCATTAACAGCTGCAGATAGTTGTCAGAAAGAGCAGCGTAAAGTACGAGAAAAAAAGACTCACGTGCGAGTTTCAGTGGACACCACAAATCAGCGGACACCACGAACCGTTGGACACCGATGTCTGGAGCTGGCCGGGGAAAACGAGTGTGGTGTAGAATGAGTGTCTTCTAAACAAAAAATCATACAACTAGTAGTTAGCGGTCAAATGTAACGGGCGAGGATCAAACAACATACGTATGGGGACAGGCGGAGTTACCGAAAAACTTGGGTCGTCCTGTGAGCAGACACGGAGACTTTGAAGGAGAGAGGACGATGGATGCAAACCGAACGGCCTTCGGCTGTTTCGTTTGGGTACCAGACCCCCCGGGTAAACGAACAGCTGTCTTGACCTTTGCGAATTCAATTAGTAATCGGTCTGGTCGGAACGGTCGGACGTACGCACCGTCGGAAATGCACCCACCAACAACAGTGCCATGCTGAGCAAGGGACATGGACATGCGACGTCTTGCGCGGTGCAGACAGCATCGACCTGAGAGGCTGCAGCAACACGGTTGACTTCGAAGGCGCTCCAGCACCCTGGGCCTTCATACGCGCTCCGGGCGGTTTATCGCTGACGTCCTCCAAGCTCTTACATGGCATTTCCTCTCTAATCTCCATGTCGTCGACCCTCGTTTTCGGGCTTGGTTTATGTATGGTGTCAGTTCGAGAAAGGCGTAGTAGGGCTGGATACTTACTACGATGGAGGAAGGGGAAATGAACAACCACCAAAAGGTGAGGCGTCCTGGAAACCGAGGTACGCACTGAACCTCGCGTAATGGTAGGAAGACCGTGCGTCTTTCGCAGCCTAGTCGATGGATTTGAGACGGTAGAAGGTGCAGCTACCGTCAAATTGTCAGTCGCGAGTTCACCACCACGTTCAGATTGTAGGTGAGCAATCGTGAGAAAGGTGTCGGCATTGACTCCGGTGATACAAGCGAACTGGCATTCCACTGACGTCTGCGTATTCTTGAAAGACTCGAGGTACGGCTATCGTCCCGCAGTCCGAGTGACGAGATCACCACCACGTTCAGATTGTGGGTGAGCAATCGTGAGAAAGGTGTCGGCATTGACTCCAGTGATCTGAGTGGACTGGCGGGTCTTCCTATCGAGGGTGGTATTGGTAGTGAGTTCCTAAATCATCTTCTGGCACGGCTGTCTCCGTGCGCTCCTCGAGCTCTTCGTTGGCGATGCGATCCTCCTGGGGAGCTACTTGTTCGGACGGCTCGCTGACGGCTGCCCGATCCTTGAGAATGACAACGTCCGATGTGATGACGGTAGAGGGAACGACGAGGATCACGACAGTCTGACTTTCGGTTGCGTCGAGTCAGGTCATCGGCGGGTCGTGTCGTTCCGGTTACCGTCGCAGTAGCGGAGCTGAGGGGAACGGACGAAGCGTCGGAAATATTGCTCAAGGTCGTAGTGGACACGGTTCGGGTGGGAAGCAACCAGGACACGGACCACGCGGCGGCGGATGACACGGGGAAGAGGCCATCGGACGTCGCGCATGGCAGGTGCGAACGCGGGAGAGCGGTCAGCGGCATAGTGAACTGGTCCGAGAACAAGTAGACGTTGGCGAAGAGAATCGTAGAGAGAAGAGCGCAGAGAGGACAAAGCAGATGCGGGATGGGAGAAGAGAAGGAACTGGGGACGACAGTTCGAACGGCTGGCCTTATATATGCCAGTGGTTGAGATATGGACTGTGTCACCCTCTAGTTCGAGTCGTCGGATTCGCCAAGAATTTGTGTTCAGGCGGCCGACATCGACCTCGACCAGATCCAAACGAGCTACGATCAAAATCAATGACTCGGAGGAAGACATGATAATGTGAGCGCGTGATGCTCGAGTATATGCCATTATTGTCGTCGATGTCTTGTTGGTAAACTAGAATTCATAATAAGCATTCGTACCCTCCGAATTTTAACTGTCTTCGGGCCAACTCCACTGACGTTCTGTGGGTGCGTACACAAGTACTTGCAAAAACGCTAGACAATGATTTATGGGTAATGATGTAGACGACAACAACACACCAGTGGTCACGTGCTACTGACATTCATGTCCTTGCTCACATTTCTCGGTCTGAGACAGCCAAAGTACAACCGGACGCCGCTCACTCTCGCTGACATCCTTCACCGCACCCTCGTCACTGGACTCGCCGCGCTCAGCATATATGGCATTTACCTAGGCTACTCTGTTCATGGCCATGTCATGGCCAAAGGCAAAGGTGCGTTTATGCTACGTTTGTCCCAGTGTCCCAGCCTTACCCGTACACAGAGGTGTGTCGTCCGTTTTATGTGGCGTGCAGGCCCAGCTGAGGTTCCGATGAGGCACTTGCGTTGAAAGAAGCAGAAGCCAAGGCGCGTGCAGAGGAACAGGTAACGTCAATTTCCTGGTCTCTCGCCATCGCAAAAGCCCGTTCTAAACAAGTCATGTTACAAGGCTATAGAGGAGGCTCGTGAACGGTCGTTGGCTGAGGCTGCTCAAGCTGCGCTCCCCAGAAGGTCATAGAGATGGTTAGTTATAAGCGTGTGCGGCCCGTTTCCACCCTTGCTTCGTTTGCGTACTTATGAACGTCTAGTAGTCATTGTTTGGTCAAAGACGGATATCCCCTCATCGACAGAGCCACAAAATATATCTATCCCAAAACAAATACATAAAATAATTCACAACATAGGCACATTTTACGCAGTCCTTCAAGGAAGGGCGAGCCAAGCAGCAAGCATGTTCGGCAAGTTGGGTGTTCCGAGACCCGTCACGGGGTCCCAACCAACTGTAGCATTGTAGCCATTGGTTCCGCATCCGGGATTGCTTCCCGTAGTAATGTCGTTGAAAACACCCGCAAAGGTAGAGGAATAGATCTAGTAGAGAACCTTGTCACGATGTCGAGCGCTCTGGACGCGAGTTTTACTTACCGTTGGGTTAATGAATCCGATGGTCGATTTGCCGGCTGCAATTCGAGCGTCGTTGACCATGGTAAAGATTGCACCGCTGACAGGAGAAGAGCAAGAAGTTCCATAGACAAGCTCGAATTCGCCGTCGATCTAAGGTACACCGACATGAGTTTCACATTCAGATCAACAAAAACAGCAGACGTACCGCAACGACATAGTTGGCACCGTTGGCGGAAATGTCGGGGTAGGCACGAGACTGTTTATTGACTTGTCAGGGATGCCAGTAGAGTGGAACGGGGGGCTCACTATTCCAGTAGAGTTCCAAATAGTGGAAGGGTAGTCGGGGTAGTAGTTTGTCAGATAGTAATCAACAGCCGCCTGCTGGTACTCGGGCATAGCAAAATAGTTGCTGAATCCACCGCCCGAGTAGATAACCTCCTCACAAGCCGTCTCAGGTTCGTAAATAGTACCGTTGGGAGGGATCATGGTAGCACCGACGGACGTGATGTAAGGGCAAGTCCCCGGGAAAGTTGGGTTGAATATTGTGCCATCGGACGTTTGTTCTCCTGTCCATCGACCAAGTTTGAGAAAGAAGGTGTCCAGGGAAGTGTGTTTACTAACCGTCGGAAGTCAAGCAAACGCCACCGTTGCCAGCAACACCATAGTCGCCCGAGCTGTAGAGAACAGTGACACCCATGAGACCAAGTTTAGCATACTCGGAACACTGTCGTGCGGTATAAAAGGGCGTCAGGTCAGCTTCGTCATACGCGTACGATGTCGAGATGACATTTGCAGGAGTAGTGGTTCCGCATGCCTCGGGACCTAGATGGGAAGAGCGTAAAACTAACCTGAGAACGTATATTTAGAAATGCATTCACCTTGGTACCCTCCGTAGGGATCAGGGTAAGTAGCGTCTTCGGTCGGGTCGTCACCTCCTTCGTAGGTACAGTAGGAGGCATCGAGAGCATCAAGGAAGTTATTGCACGAAGCACCTGAGTAAATAGCATTAGAGTCTATGA
>JBBPMM010000380.1:0-26973 GCA_038090335.1 Solioccasus polychromus
GAAAAGGTCTCTAGGATGTCCTTGGATGAAAAGATCCAGGGTTTTTAGAAAGGAGGAAAGCATCAGCATCTTCCCCTCCTGAATGTTCTGCACCAATATTTTGTACTAGTCAGAAAGAGAAATCTATGCACATTCCTCTCACTCTCTTTCACAGAACAAAAATCACTGAAACTATGGCTCTTTTGGATTCAGGAGCCACAGAGAACTTTATCAATCCCCTCACTGTCACCCAATATGATTTTCCCACCAAACATCTCCCTCACCCTATACAAGCCTCTAACGCTGACAGTACTGCAAATAAAGGAGGGTTTGTCCAGAAAGAAACCTCTCTGGTCATAAAGATAGGAGAAAGGGAAGAAGTCATCCATTTCCTCATGCTTAATTGTGGGGGAGACTGAGCAATCCTCGGGATCCCTTGGTTAACCAAGGTAAACCTGAAAATCGATTGGACAACTCGCACCATCACAATCGCAGATATACCAGAAAGTCATAACACAGAGGGAGAAGCCCTGGAACAATGATACCTCGTAGAATCACTATGAAAGACCACCATAGCTATGGAGGTGGCTATAACGGCACCCAAGAAGAAGAAGACTCTCTCCTTAGAATACTCCGAGTTTGCTTCTGTCTTTGAGGAATGAACTCATGATCTCCTTCCCCCATCTCGCCCTTTTGACCATGGAATTGACCTCAACGACTCTTTTATACCCAAGGTAGCCAAGGTCTATCCACTAAATCCCAAGGAGATGGAAACGTGTAAAGAGTTCGTCGACGAACATCTTCAAACCGGCCATATCATTCCATCCAAATCTCCCCAGGCATCTCCTTTCTTCTTTGTCCCAAAGAAAGATGGCTCTCTCTGACCCTGCCAAGATTATCAGTATTTTAACTCACATACGATCAAAAACGCCTACCTTCTACCTCTCATTTCTGATCTCCTCGATAAACTCAAGGACTCTACTATCTTCACCAAATTCGATGTACAATGGGGGTATAACAATGTCCTTATCAAGCCAGAAGATCGATGGAAGGCCACCTTCATCACCCCGTTTTGTCTCTTCGAACCAATGGTTATGTTCTTCAGTCTATGTAATTCCCCCACCACATTCCAAGCCTTTATGAATGATGGTTTCCGTGATCTTATTTTGGAAGGATGGATTGTCATTTACATGGACAATATCCTTATTCACTCCTCTGACCCCCTCGAACATACTGTTCGAACTAAACAAGTCTTACAGCAGCTGAGAGATCTTTGATTATCCCTTAAAATCTCGAAGTGTTCTTTCAATGTCACCGAAGTGGAATATCTCAGGATGATCATAGGTCATCATCAAGCATCGATGGATCCTACCAAGCTGAAAGCTATTCAAGAATGGCAACCCCCTCAATCGGTCAAAGCAGTTCGGTCCTTTCTAGGATTCTGTAACTTTTATTGGAAGTTCATTGCCAACTTTTCCACCATTGCTCAACCCCTCATCGACCTTACAAAGAAGTCAACAACTTGGCAATGGTCGGAAGTTCATGAGACAGCATTCCGTGATCTCCAACAGATCTTCATGTCCACTCCCATCCTCCGCCTTCCTGATACCTCCATCCCCTTCTTTCTGATGACCGATCCCTCACTAGTCGCAACCAGAGGAATCCTTATGCAAAAGGACACTAATGGGGATCTTCATCCCTGCACATACCTGTCGAAAACCCTCTCCCCAGCAGAGCGTAACTACAACATCTATGATCAGGAGTTGCTTGCTGTCATCCATGCTCTTTATGAATGGTGCCATTATCTTCAGGGCACTTCTCATGCAGTCACTGTACTCACTGATCATAAGAACCTTTCTTATTTTCACAAACCCTGGAAACTCTCTCGCCAACAAGCCTGATGGCTTCTATTCCTTCAGGATTTCGACCTCCACTTTGTTCACCAACCAGGGTCTTCCATGGGGCCCGCCGATGCTCTCTCTCAAAAGGACCATGTGGATACTGCCAACAACAATCAAGCAGTTACACTTCTCCCCAACGATGTCTTCCTTCACACCATCGACTTCACTCTTTCTGAGAAAATCACTCAATCATCTGCCTCAGACCCTCTCATCCTCACTGCCATTGACAAGTCTTTTGAAGACTCCCCCCTGTTTCCTCGCTCCTCCATTCATGACTGGTCGTTCGATGACAGGAAGTTATACTTCAAGAACTGACTTTATGTCCCAGAATCCCTCCACCATGACATTGTCTCCTCTGTTCACTCCTCTTTTGCTGGCAGACATGATGGCATTTTCCACACTACTACCCTTGTCGCCAGGGATTTCTGGTGGCCCAGCCTTTCCACGTTTGTTTGTTGTTTCGTCTCTGGTTGTGCTACTTGTGTTATGCTAAGGCTTGGTAACCTAGCTAGAGCCAATCGAGATGAGCGCGGTAATATAGACGATGTTGGCGATGGGGCCAGATCCCCACTATGATGATAACGAGAAGGCAAGTCCCTTCTTGGACAAAGGCAAACCAGATGGCAAGATCTTGGTATGGGACGACGGCAATGTAGACAAAGGCCTGCAAGCCTAGTCAGGCAATGGGGATGAGCAGAGTGATGTAAGGCAGCTTGGCTCTTCTAGAGTCTCACCCTGAGGTGGCTTGCTGGTTACTAAGCTTTATAGGCATAGAACTAGCTAAGGTACATGAGAGGTACAGGGAGTATTTATAGGTCTGAAACAGTGCACAGACCAAGTACAGAAGTAGTATCCTTCTAGAATGTTCTGGAGTATTAACTATGAAGAGAAATGCACAGCTCTGGTACTATGAGGCAAAAGAGAAAAAGTATGACTAAGGAGGATAGGGGTCCGTCAACTCGTAACATTACCCCCCAATTAAGTGTCTTGAAGACCCCTTCAAGCTTCATTGTCTCGGATGAATTCATTGTTTCCCACTAGGGAAGGACAATTTGCATGAGAGTGGCAAGGTCCTCGACACAAATTGCAGGGTCGGTCTTGACATAATCGTGCTGGGTGTCCTGGGGCCCAAAGGAAGCAATGAGGACAGCAGAATTTGAAGCATTCACCGTGCCAATGACCCCACTCCTGACACTTGAAGCACTGTCCTAGGCATGGTGGGTTTCGCAGGGAATCGACATTGATGGGGTTGACGATCGTTCCTGGGGAAATGTCAGTGATGATGGCATCTCTGTCAACCGCAGGGACAGGGCATATAGGTAGTGTGGGGGAAACCAGGCTTCCATAGGACAAGGAGGACGTGGATGAAGGTGGTGTTTCTATTTGTAACCGCAGGTATGGACTATCTGGACGAATGTGATGTTGAAGGGTCTGAGCAGGAGAAACAGAAGGAGGAGAGGGGGTATGAGGATGGTAGGGCGGAGATGCTGGATGAGGATGAGTGGGTTGAGAGGGGTAAGCAGGAGGAGCAACTGGTCCTGCGGGTACGAGCCGAGGGGTAATATGACTAGTGTTGACTGCAATGAGACTGTCGTAGACATCCTGCTTGGACGGGGTTAAGGAAGAGATGAGGGGGACTAAGAGGTGTTGAAGAGCAGAATTGGGTATTCGGTTAACGAAACCCCAGAAGCCTTCATAGTGAAGGAGGTCTAGTACATGGTGATGAATGAGGTTCTGAGAGTTGGCAAGAGTCTGATGGGTAGTGTGGGAGGCTCCAGAGTGGAGACGTTCATAAAGAAGGTGGTGGGTTAGGGTTTGGTAGTACAAGCATACCAAGGCTTGAAGGGTGATTGCGCAGTCCCAAAGTCCATCCTTTTCTAGTAAAAACATGGTTCTAGGGTTGGCGAGGATGCCCGCATAGAGTACACGGTGGTGGTGGTTGGGGAGTCTCTAAGCAAAGACTTGGATGAAGGAGGTTGGAGTGGCGATGTTGGATGACATGGTGGGTGAAAGAGTTCAAGAGTGGTTGGGTCAGAGTCTAAAGGTTCCAATGTCTTTTATAGTCATTTAGAATTTCAGAGGCATTTCCAAGATTGAATGTGGGTTCCCACGTATTTTCAGCTGAGGAATACCCCTTCCATTTTACCAAGTACTGCTGGCGTCCTTGTGTTCCCCAGTGATTAAGAATGTCTTCCACCTCCCATTCTTCCTTACCTTCTATCTCCTCGGATGGCGGTTTTAGGAAATTTGGACTGTGTTCCGCAGTTTCTCTATAGGGGGAGAGCAGCAACGCATGGAACACATTATGGATTTTCTAGGTTTTGGGTAGTTTCAGTTCATATGCAACGGGGGAAATGACTTTGGTAATTTCAAAGGGACCTTCCCACCTAGGGAGTAGTTTCCGAGAAGTGTGGCAGAATCGAAGATTCTTCGCTTCTAGCCACACTTTTTCCCCTACCTTCCAGGGTTTGAATTTTGAGTGGGTTCTTTCCTTCATTATCCGAGCGGTATTCTCATGGGCTGCTAAGGCTTCCTTTCTTGCCTCTTCTAGGAGGGAAAGACGTGTTTCCAGAGCAGGAATGAAGGTTTTTCCTAATGGGGGATAAGCTCTGGGTTTGAACCCAAGCATAAGGGAGAATGGGGTTTTCTTGGTGGAAGTGTGAATGTTAGCATTATGCATGAATTCTGCCATAGGTAAGAGATCGACCCATTTGTCAGGTCAACCTTCAGAGAAGATCTGGAGAAAGGTTTCTAGGGATTGGTTTGCTCTCTCTGTTTCTCCATCGGTCTGAGGGTGATATGCCATGGAGAGTCGAAGGTCATAATACAGCAGTCTAGATAGTTCTCTAGTGAATGCTGAAGCAGACTGAGGTCCTCAATCAGATATTACTGAGGAGTGAAGACCAAATCTTGGAAAGACTTTTTCAAAAAATAATTGTGCTACTCCTTCCACATTGATTGTTTTGGAGCAAGGAGAAAGGATTACCCCCTTCGTAAGGCTGTGGTCGACCATGACCATAACAGAGTCAAAACCCCAAATGGGGGGGAGGTTGGTAATGAGGTTGACAGAAATGTGTTCAAACGGGTGGGTGATGGCGGAGGGAATGGGGTAAAGTGGAGGAATGGTGGGATGGGTGTTGACTTTATGTTGTTGACAAATAGCACAACCAGAAATGAAACGGCAGACAAAAGAAGATAAGCCAGGCCACCAGTAATTGCAGGAGATGAGGGAAGTGGTTTGAAAGATCCCTCCATGACCGCTAGCGAAAGAAGAATGAATGGATGAGATGAGGGAGTGATGGAGGGATTCGGGGACATATAGGCAATGTTTGAAGTATAATTTGCCATCGTCAAAGGTCCAGTCACATATGGTTGATCGGGGAAAAAGGGGGGAATTGGTGGTAGCTTTGTGGATGGCATCAAGGACAAGTGGATCAGTGGTGGAGGACTGGGTGATTTTGTCAGCGAGGGAGATGTTGATGGCTTGGGCAAAGACAGAATCGGGGAGGAGGACAGTTGTGGCATTATCATCAGTAGTGTCGACATTATCCCAACACAATAAAGCGTCGGCAGGTGCCATGTGAGAAGCAGGGAGATGGGTGAAGGAAAGATCAAAGTCTTGTAGGAAGAGGAGCCATTGGGCTTGCTGGCGGGACAATTTTCGTGGTTCGCGGAAGTAAGTAAGATTTTTGTGGTCGGTGAGGATGGTGACAGGGTGACTGGTGCCCTGAAGGTAGTGATGCCATTCATGCAAAGCATGGATGACCACAAGAAGTTCACGATCGTAGATATCGTAGTTGCGTTTGGCAGGAGAAAGGGTGCGAGATAGGTAAGCGCAGGGATGGAGATCTCCATTTGAGTCTTTCTGCATGAGAACACCACCAGTAGCAACGAGGGAAGTGTCAGTCATGACAAAGAATGGTTGGTTGGGATCTGGGAGGCAAAGGACCAGGGAGGAGAGAAAAAGGTTTTTGAGAGTGGAGAACACAGTTTGTTGGGGTTTGTCCCAGTGCCAAGTAGAGGATTTCTTTGTGAGATCAATGAGAGGTTGAGCAATGGTGGAAAAATTTGCAATGAATTTACAGTAGAAGTTGCAGAAACCTAGGAAAGAGCAAATAGCTCGAACCGACCGAGGGGGTTCCCAGGTACTAATGGCTGTTAATTTGGTAGGGTCCATGGTGGCACAATGGTTGCCAATAATCATCCCAAGGTACTCCACTTCAGGGACATCAAAAACACATTTAGATAGTTTGAGGGAGAGGTGAAGATCACGAAGGCATTGGAGTACCCGTTTGGTGCACGTGGTATGGGACACAGGGTCAGACGAATGAATAAGAAGATCATCCATGTAAATAATGAGCCACCCTTCTGCTAGAAGGTCATGAAACTCATGGTTCATGAAGGCTTGGAAAGTGGCTGGCAAGTTACAGAGACCAAAAAACATGATGGTTGGTTTGAAGAGACCGAAAGGAGTAATAAAGGCAGCCTTCCATTGATCCTCTGGTTTAATGAGGATGTTGTTGTATCCCCAACAAACATCGAACTTTGTGAAGATGGAGGAAGCTCTGAGCTTGTCAAGGAGATCAGAGATTAGGGGTAAGGGGTAGGCATTTTTGATGGTATGGGAATTAAGGTATCGGTAATCTTGACATGGTCGAAGGGAACCATCCTTCTTTCCTACAAAAAAGAAAGGGGATGCTTGGGGAGATTTAGACGGCACTATGTGACCAGTTTGAAGGTGTTCATTGATGAATTCTTTGCATGTTTGTAATTCTTTAGGGTTTAATGGGTATACCTTTGCCACCTTAGGAATGAAAGCATCATCCAATTCGATGGCATGGTCAAATGCTTGAGAGGGGGGTAGAAGGTCATGAGTTTTCTCATTGAAGACATCGGAGTAGGGGTGGTATTCTTTGGGTAGGGTTTGTTCCTTTTTGGGTGATGCCGCTGCAACTTCAGTGGCCAGGGTGGTTTTTCATAGAGAGGCAACAAGGTATTGTTGGTCATCAGTCATGTCAGAGATGGGTAGATCTGGAGTGGAGATTCTTTGAGTAGACCAGTTGATAATGGGGTTTACTTTAGTAAACCAGGGAAGTCCCAAGATGGCTTGGTCTTCTCCACAGTGTAAGATCAGAAATTGGACTACTTCCTCCCTTGTTCCTATTTGAAGAATGAGTTTGACCTCCTTTCTGATAATTCCTCCTCGATTCGTAGTCCCGTCTACGTTTGATGCTTTGATTGGCATCCAAAGACGAGAAGAGGGGAAGTGGTATTTTGCTACTATGGTGGGGTTGATAAAATTTTCAGTGGCGCTGGAATCAAGTAAAGCTTTTATTCAGCGATTTTTGCCCCATAGGATAAAGAAATGGGAATGCGAATATATTTTTCTTTCCTACTGGTACAAATGACAGGGGCTAATAGTTCTGGAGGGGGAGACACTGATACTTCCCTCTGCTTTAAAAATCCATTTCTTGGTAGGTGGTAATCCGGGCTATGCTTTCTTCGGCCTCTTCTTCCTCAAAACATGTCTTGAGGACTCTGATCATCTCTTTGGGATCCACTTTTTTCCCTTCGAGGACTTTCAGATACTTGTTGAGGTCAGAGGGTTCTTTAGGTGTTTCTGCTTTCATGGTGGTTATGGCTGCGTGAGCAGGGTTTCGGGGAGGTTGAGTAGGTGGGGTTCCTTGGGTTTCCTTGGGATCCTTCAGGTGATTTTTGGCCATACAGCCCCATTTGTGACAGATAAAGCACCATCCTTCTCTTATGTGACATGCCTTTTCAACAGGGTTTAGTCAAACGGTGTCGACTTCCATGGCATTAGGGTCCCTCTTTGAACTTCTAGGATTCCACCATCCTAATCCCTTCCTCATGTCCCTAATTCGTTCCTGTTGGGCATGGAATCTGCTGGCTTGTTCCATCCACCTGTGCAACATAGTTGGGACGTTGGCCATGGATAAAATGTTGTTGACGAGTTTTTCGTCAAGTCCTCGTCCAAAATTATCTATAAGAGATTCTTCATCAGTAATACAAGCTTGAGAGGCTGCCAAAGAGAAGTCTGCCACATATTTGGCGAAGCTGTCTTTGTCCCAGGTATTTTGGATGAGAGTTCAGAGAGTCTGACGAGCTTGATTAGCGATGTCATAAGGGTAGAAGGTTTTGGCGAATTCTTCTGCCATCTTGGTAAACGTTTTATCCTCGGCCTTTATCTCTGGATCCTCGAGTTTGTAGAACCATCCCTCAGAGAAGGTTCATCCTCTTCCTTTACTCATTTTGTTTAATGCAGTGAGGAGCATTGACCTTTTGTCATATAGGTCGGTGTTCATGGTGAAGTATGCTCTCATTGCCATCATCCATCTGACGGCATCCTCAGATTCCCCAGAAAAGTCATTGGGAAGTCCGGCCTTAAGTTCTGAGCGAGACATTTTTTTCGTCTCTGTTTGCCTTGCTCATTCTTCCTCTTCTCTTTTGATTCGAGTGCTTTCTTTGGCTACCTGTCTCCTAAACTCTTCTTGTTCTCTTTCCTCTCTTTGGCATTCTTTTTCTTCCCTCAAGAGGTGATCTATTGTCTCTTGGTCGAATTGGTGCAGGGGATCCACTTTGGTTTCAGTGTCTGATTCAGAAGAATCAGTTGCTTCAGTGGGAGTGACAGAGTACTCAGGATTTGTGGTGTTCCAAGAAGATCCTTCAGAAAATGGGGAGGGAAAGATGTCAGAGTAAGGGGTGGTACGGGTCTTCTTCTTCTTCTTCTTGTAAGCAGTGGGGTAGGCTGGTCCTCATGGGGGTACTATGGTGAAGGGTAGGTATGATCCTTCTAGATAGAGGGATCGAGGGGAGGAGCTAGTTCTTTTGTTACGCTAAGGCTTGGTAACCTAGCTAGAGCTGATCGAGACGAGCACGGTAATGTAGACAATGTTGGCGATGGGGCCAGATCCCCACTATGATGATAACGAGAAGGTGAGTCCCTTCTTGGACAAAGGCAAACCAGATGGCAAGATCTTGGTAGGGGATGACAGCGATGTAGACAAAGGCCTGCAAGCCTAGTTGGGCAATGGGGATGAGCAGAGCAATGTAAGGCAGCTTGGCTCTTCTAGAGTCTCACCCTGAGGTGGCTTGCTGGTTACTAAGCTTTATAGGCATAGAACTAGCTAAGGTACATGAGAGGTACGGGGAGTATTTATAGGTCTGAAACAGTGCACAGACCAAGTACAGAAGTAGTATCCTTCTAGAATGTTCCGGAGTATTAACTATGAAGGGAAATGCACAGCTCCGGTACTATGAGGCAAAAGAGAAAAAGTATGACTAAGGAGGATAAGGGTCCGTCAACTTGTAACAACTTGCCAACAGCACAAAGTTAATACTCATCCTATGGTTCCTCCACTCTCTCCCATCTCCTCCTCTGCCACCTGTCCCTTTGAACAAATCTCAGTTGATCTCATCACTGACCTCCCACCTTCCTGTGGCTTCGATTCCATCTTGGTCATGGTTGACCATGGGCTTATGAAGGGGGTAATTTTCTCCCCTTGCACTAAATCTATTGATGCGGAGGGAGTCACTCAACTTTTTCTGGAAAAGGTCTTTCCCTGATTTGGCCTCCATTCTGCTGTCATCTTGGATTGAGGTCCACAATTTGCATCTGCATTCGCTTGAGAACTAGCATGGCTCCTGAACTACAATCTACATCTCTCCACTGCCTATCATCCCCAAACTGATGGAGAAACTGAGAGAGCGAACCAATCTTTAGAAACCTACCTTCACATATTCTCTGAAGGCCGTCCTGATAAATGGGTAGACCTACTCCCCCTAGCAGAATTCTCTTATAACTCGAACGTTCACTCATCCACCCAAAAAACCCCATTCTCTTTGATGGTAGGATACAAACCTAGAGGATACCCTCCCCTTGGGAAGATGTTTATCCCTGCTCTGGAAAAATGGCTTTCCCTTCTAGATGAAGTCTGAAAGGAAGCCCTTGCGGCTCATGAGAATTCTGCATGGATCATGAAGGAATGGACCTTTTCCAAATTTAAACCCTGGAAAGTTGGAGACAAGGTATGGCTGGAAGCCCAGAATCTCCAATTCCATCACACTTCCAAGAAACTCCTCCCACAATGGGAGGGACCTTTCAAAATCTCAAAAGTCATATCCCCTATTGCCTATGAACTCCGACTCCCCCCATCCTGGAAAATCCACAATGTTTTTCATGCTTTGCTCTTATCATCCTATCAGGAAACTCCCAAACATGGACCCAATTTCTTATGACCTCCATCTGAGGAGATTGAAGGGGAAGAAGAATGGGAAGTTGAAGATATCCTTAATCACTGTGGATCACGAGGACAGAGGCAATATCTCATAAAATGGAAAGGCTACTCCTCTGCCGAAAATACATGGGAACCAGAACCCAATCTCAGAAATGCCTCCAAGGTCTTACTGGAGTATAAAGCTCGACGACATCTTTGAGACTCCCACTTTTCCTTAGCCCAAATCTCTGCCTATAGCTCCATTCATCTGTCACCTTTTTGTCATCATGCCCTCCCCCGCCATTTTTGCTGAACGCCTCCCTTTGTTCCTCCATCATGTCCTTTACAGAACCATCCTTGCCAACCCTCATCCTCTCTTTGCTGTGGAACATGACCCCCTCTGGCCTCAAACCGACTCTCTTCAGGCGATGGTGCACCTTTACCACCAGTTATACACTACTAACCTCCTTATCCAATGCACCAACATGGGAGGAAATACCATCTTCACTCGGGCTATAGACCATTCCCTCCAACAAACATTGGATAATCTTCTGAATGTCATGCACCAGGAAGGTTTCTGGTTCTTCGCGAACCGCATTCCACCCTCCCTCCTACCTACTCTGCAGTCCCTCATCGATGGCCTCACTCCCTCTGAGGAAGATCAGTATTGAGGCTATCCTTCTACCCCCACTGACTCCATCCTGCCTCAATTCCTCATAGGAATCACTTCCCCCACCTCGTCCCCATCTCCCCCTGCTCCTCGAAGGCCTCATTGTCATCCCCATCACTGACCAACTCCCTACTCACTTCCCACTAATCCACCACTGTTGTCCTACGAAGCAGTACAACCTCTCCCAGTTCCCCCTCCTGCTCATACCACTTGGACCCCCTCGCCGAATCACCCAGCCTCTTGGTCCCCTCCACCGTCCTGCCCAGCATCTCCCATTCCCAATGACACCTATTTGCAGGAAACCTTGGCTGATCTCCAGTATACCCAGCGCCATACCCCACCGGAAGATACCCCTGCTTGTCCTGGACAGTGCTACAAATGCCAGGAGTGGGGGCACTGGTATATGAAGTGTAAGAAGTACCGTTGCTCTCGATGTTTCCTCTGGGCTCCCAGGCATGCACGAAAAGATTGTGTTCATGTCCCCAACGACCACTCCCCTACTACCAATCCTTCGGAACCTGAGTGGATCATTAACAACAGGTCCTCCTCTGGAGGTGAAAATAACACAGTTCAGTGAACTGCAAGATAAGAAGGGGGTAATGTTACAGTTTACCATAGCCCCAGGTGTTTCCTTCCTTTGTGGGGCCATTTTCCAATTCTTTCCTCTCCATTCTGATTCTCTCCATGTCACCTCCGAATAGACCCTTATGTTCCCGTACCTACCCGATCCCCTTGACCTAGTAGTACCAGGGCTACCTTCCATAGTTAGTATCCATTCTCCGGAACATTCTAGATAGTTTCCTCTTTCTTGGTCTGTGCATAACTCCTCTACCTATAAATAGGTAGACTTCCTACTGATGTACTCCAGCTAGTTCTATGCAATCTAAGCCTAGTAACCAGCAAGCCGCTCACTGTAGCGAGACCTCCCTTCAATATTCCTCTCCTCAGAGCTACCTGTCTCAAGGCTTATATTCAGTCTTGAGGAGAAGTCTATCAACTTATCATCTTTATCCTGTTCATTGAAGGGATCGGACAAGGACATGTCAGCACCTTGTATTGGGATAGGGTCATTCTAGTGATCCTTATCATCGCCATACCCGCCAGGAGGCATATTAGCACATTTCATCATCTCTACTATATAGGTTACTAGCTGAGTTACTAGCCTCAGCATAACATCTTGCCTCATGAGCAATGGCCTTTGGAGACCAAGGAATTTTGGGGTAGTCCAAGGACTCGGTGGGTGGTGAGACCGACAAAGAAAGGATGGAATGAAAGGTCAAGTAAGGTGGTGGAGCAGAATATGTGGATAAAACAGAGGGGGTCGAGGGTGGTGGTAGTCCAGATGATGAACGATGGAAGAAGTGCATATGGACAGTGGGAGAAGCAAAAGGAAAAGATCTATCATTTAGAAGGGTAATAGAAAAGGAGTAAGAATCATTGATCCAGTCCTCAAAGTCAGTTTCTTCAGGAGGATCATCATCAGACTGAGGGCAGCAGGATAGTCCATCTGGTCTGGTGTGTTGTTCTGCAGGGATATGACAAAGCTGGAAATAGAAGAGCAAAATACCAGTGATCCACTGATTGATGGTTGCGTTCAGCTGTAAGTCCAGGTTGTTGATCATACCCTTAACATACTTTGCATCCATTTCAACAATGAGGTTAGTTACTCCAAAAATGAAAACTCGGACTGAGTGAAGAGCTCAAAATAGTCTGCATAGCTCGAGTTTAGCTTGGAAATAACGGCTCTCAACTTCAGTCAGGCTGATAGACCCAAACCGGTTAGGATACCACTTTCCATCAGCTCCCTCTTGTGAGAGGATGAAACCAACTGCAATATGAGATGTGTTCACAGCAAGGACTACTTCTCGGTCAGACTCACAGTCCAGACATCAAAGTGCCAGAGACTAAATGATTTCGTCCTTGAGACAAGCCATAGCTTCTCGTTGGGCATCTCCCCATTCAAATGGGACACCCTTCCAAGTAAGGTTTACAAGAGGACAAGCAATAGCAGCGAAATTTATGATGTAGGTACATACCACTTCACAAGTCTCTAAGAACCCACGGACTTGGGTCAGGTTTGTGCACTCCGGCCAGTCACATATTTTCTGGACTTTGGCCTTGTGAGCAACACGACCTTCGAATGTGCACTTATGACCAACGATAGTCACTTCTGGTGCTGCCAGAATGAACTTCTTAGTAGAGACCATCACATTGATGTTCTGGAGTTGTTGGAGAATTCTGTGGACTATGGTTAGATGTTCCCAAATGAATCGTCGAATCCCTGGATTGTCCAGGACGGTCTCATAGGACCCATCCAGTCTTTGATACCGAGTGGTACCAGACTTTACCAGGAGATCATCAATGAACAGCATGGTATGGTGAGGGATTTCGTCTTGAAGAATAAATGCCATATCGGCTTGGTATATCTGTACTGCGTTAGTATGACCCATTGGAAGAGTAGTAAGATGGTGTGGTCCAAGCAGACTATTGAAAGTAGTCATATCTCGGGAGTCCACATGAAGTGGTCTTTGATTGTAGCCTGCAAACAAGTCCATCATGCCATAGACAGCACTTCTGCCAAAAGATTTGGCTAGATGCTTGACAAATGGAGGAACTGAGGAGTCCTGAATAGTAACAGCATTGAGAGGTTGTAAGTCGTCAACAAGGTGAAGGGACTTCTTGTCCTGTTTAAGGACACAGAACCAGCGCAACTGGTATGCAGTGGCAGAAGGTTCGTATACTCCAGATGTGATGCGATCTTTGATAATTTGGATCGCCTGGTCCCATGCAAAAGGGGGTATTGGTATATTTCAAAGAACCCATGGCGTGTGGGGGATAGTTAGTATCTTGACCGGTGGGAAGTAGCATTTGTCTAATTGGCCCCACTTGGTTGGAACCCAAGCAAAGGCTTTTTCGTCATTGAGAATGATCCACCAGACTAATTTTACTTCTTCTGGCCAAAGCCATTTGGCAGGGTCGAGATCTAAAGTGTCAGCACATTCCTGAGTGAATCATTTCCCAGGGATGAAGTCCAGGGGATGGATAGGTAGAGGTAATAGTCCAGAAAGAGGGTCATCAGGAAGTCGACACAGTATGTGATACTCCTCCTCGAGAGGGGCTGCAACTGGCCAGACTTTCCGTGCGACAGGCTTGTAGGCCCAAATATGAGTATTAAGATCATAGGAAAAGGAAGAAGCAAACGCAGAAATGTGAGAAGGGATTAGAGACAATTGAGTTGAAGAAAGATAGGAAAGCATAGAAGACCAGGTGATCAGTTGGTAGTCCGAAACATAAGACTGGGGTATAACGGAGGACCAGTAGGAAGACCAGTTTAGTAATGTCGAAGAAAGAACATTGAAACTCTCTCCCTGACCAGTTGGTGGATCATCAAAAGCTAAAAACCCATCTCAACGATGGACTGATGATTAGTGCAAGGAAGATTTTGATGGCACTGTGGACAACCTTCAGTCCAGGGCTGGGTAGGTAGTTTATACTCTTTTCCGGAGTTCAGGTCACAAAGGGTAATATTCTGTGATCCATCTGGGAAATCATCAGTAGTAGCACTCAAAAGACAATGGAATGGTCGGCCGAGTAAGAGATCGAAGTTGGCTCAGGGAATGACCTGGACTTGTAAGGAAACCTCTCCTGCACTGAAGTCAAGGTGGAGGTTTTCAATGACACCAATGGTTGACTCGGTGGTGGTATTTGCATTCAACATGGTCATAACATGGTCGGACCAGACTGGCACTTTGAGGGTCTCCCACACCCATTTGGGCATGGCAATAATCTCTGAGCCTGAGTCCAGTGATAGTCCTGGGTGTCCCAGCAACTCTAGCTTGGATAGATCTAAGGGGAATTCTATGATGAGCAACAATTAGTCCGTCATCACTTCAAGTGACGCTGTTGCCAAATCGATGAGTGATCTCTCCAGGATCTCAACCTGATAGTTCGTTAACATGGACTGCATTAGCAGAGACCAAGATGTGCTTCAAAGTCAATAAGTCCTTGAACTGTTTCCGGACTTCTGGCATGACAGAAATAAGATCTTTAAACGGGACCAGTATCATCGTTTCAAGTACTCAATCTATGATTCTCTTTGGGGCTGCTTCGTCCTTCAATGGGAAGGAGTAACGAAACTGTCCAGATGGGGCTGGTACAGCAGGATATATGGTGTCAGTATGAGGTTTAGGAGTGGTCGATGACAATGGTGGAATAGACAGTGCTGGCTTTGGAGAAGATGGTATGATGGGTGGAGCGACAGGAGTGACCGGTCTAGGTGGTGCTGATGGCTTAGACCGAGCTGCAGTGATCTCTGGGGTTTCAATATCTTCTTCGACAGTAGGAGACCAAGAGGCTGGATGTGCAGGATGGCGAGATGGGACTTCTACACCATTGAAGCAGATGCGTTTGCCCTTGTCTTTGCCTCGGTCTGCCTGGAAACTCGCCCAAGCATGCGATAGATAGGCACAGAAGTCTGGGACGTCCAAGTCTGGACTATCTTCGTCATTCCAAGAATCTGCTACAGAAGTCCTTAAGATGGATGTATCAATATCTAAAACAGTGTCAATTTCAGATGGATATAAAGAAACTATGCCAGTTATGACAACTGATCCAGCACCTGAAGTGGACTGCATGGGCAAGCAGTCTATGCATTCTCAAAGACACCGAGTACCAGGGATGTGAGGGATGCATTGCCCATCAGCAAGGTACAATCGGCTGTCAGCTCCTCAAGATGCCTTTCTGGTCTGTATATAACCATCTATGTGAGGGCAGCTATTCATGAAGTGAACCGAATCGCCACAAAATGTGCACTCCTTCAGTCTAGAAGACCACTGGAGGTTCACCTGTTCCTGCTTAACAACAAGAGTGCCACTGGACGATGGGGCCTGTGGGACTTGAGATGCCAGGACTGGTACCACCCAGGCAGGGTAATACAGTTGGGCAGTCTGTGTCTGACTGGTCGTAGGTAGTGGTCGAAGAGCAGAACCTGTCAGGAGAAACTTGGCTGCATCGACTGTGTCAGCAATCTCATATGGGTCAGATGGGTGATGAGTAATATTGGTGATGAGTAAATGCTGCCAAACTTGCTGTCCCAAGTCTGAAGGTAGTCCAGTCAGGAACAACGCATCGCAATCGAGTTGGGAAAGCTTCCTATTCATGATAAGAAACTTGGAAATCTTTTGGAACTTTCGTTGGTATTCGCCAAGGTCTTCGATAGTCCACATTGGCTTGGCTTGGTACTCCTGGACTAAATATTGGATGTCAGCACGACAATATCGGTTAGTACCTTCGCAACCAGGATATAATTCTTTAACAGCTGTGACGAAATCATCCCAGTCAGCAGGAACAGCTGAAGCTTTGTCTAGAAGCTCCCATCCTTTGGACTCTTCTAAGTCCATGTACCGGATGGCAGCATGAATCTTTTGAGCAGTGGTAAGACTGGCAGCAGTACTGAGTTCATCAACATCTTCCAGGAATCTGGGAAGAGCAGATGGAACCTTCCCATCAAACTTGGGTGCGTTCTGTGTACCACAAAGTGGCATGGTAATGGGGGTCAGGTTAGACATTGGAATAGGTTGAGCAGAGATAGGTTGAACAGGTGGAGGAATAATCGTTGGTGGAGCAATAGTCATATAGTCCGGTAAGACTGAGATAGACCAAGATGGACGAAAGAGATAAGATAAAGACGATGTGATATGTCCAGGTTTCAGAACTCGGCTAGTAAATTTTCAACTTCTAAACAATGGCAGGTTGGTTGAAGACTTCATCTGGAACCCTGGTTAGAGTTTCTCATGGTGGGCTCCAGTTGAATAGACTAAAAGGTGGTTGAATGGACTACTAGTCCTGACCACCTGGGGATAGTCTGAGGGGTAATGGGGAGCGAATAGGTTTGCCCCAGAGGGACTCTATTGAAGTAGGGTTAGTCCTAGAACAAAGTAGGGTGCATACAAAGCAGTCCAGTCATATTCCGGACTGTTGTAGGTAGTAGTCTGGTAGTTGTAGAGCATGATGAGGTGTGAAGACTGGCAGTACAGTCCAGAAAATGGTGTGGATGATGGTATAAATGGTGAGGGAGACGGTTTCCCAACAGTGACAGTAAGTGAGCAAACGGTAGCTGTCATTTCAAATGACAAATACAAGATTTTATAGTCCAGGTATGCCTGGACTTCTAAGTATCATATGGAAAGAGTACCTGATGACATATCAAGAATGACAAAAGGCCCGAATGTCAAAAGCGACATTGAAGCCATGAGCATAAGGGTCTAAGTAATAGAAGGGACTTATGAAAAGAGTAATGGAATATTAAAAGACGAGATAAGGGGTAGTCTGGATTGGTATATGTTATAGTCTGACCGGACTGTAGTAGTCCTGGTGAACAGACGCTCCAGACTATCATTAGACACAAGGGAACGAAGTAAAACAAAAGAGGGAATGTGTAGAAATTATAAAAATGAAGGGATATACACATAGAGGTGCACCAACCTCTACAGCACCAGTAGTCAGGGGATTCTGCCACATAAATGGCATTTTCACGAGTGGTTTGCTAGTAGAGATTGAGGTCGGATTTGATGGGAATGACATGATTAGGTTTTAGTTCAGTAAACTCATAGCGTTTGCTGAGTTTTCAAATACCATGGTGCATAGAAAAAATTTCAAAACCTTGCCAATGAACCAGTACATGCGGAGTAAGCTCATAGCAGTCGACAGGGAAAGCAAGACCAGCTGCTTCATAGATAGAAGCCAAGGATTCGTGTTGATAAGCATGAACCTTGATAAAATGAGTAGGTTGGTTTTGATCCCAAGCTGCTGCCATTCTGTGATTAAAAACACATATTTGTTCTTCTTTTGATTCTCCTCCAAATATGACTTGGGATGCAACAGGTATGTGGACAGTATCCACAATGCAAGAGGCATAGGGATGGAGATGATCTTCCTTGTATTTGAGATCCATGTTGTTAGGATCATATTCATATAGAGAAGGAGGATAAGCATTGTGCCATTGGTATCTTGGTTGCAAAGTCATTTTATAACCATGATGGGGATTCTCCTCTTCCTCATTGTTCCAGATCTCGACTGCTACTTCTTCCTCTTTGACATATAGTTGAGGAGGGAGAGGGTGGCCTTGATTGTTGAGATTGGGGAGTTGGTTGCAAGGAGAATGAAACTGTCCATCAGTGGCTGGGAGAAAGGGGAATGCTCGAGCCATCTGTTCCAGATGCAGGTGCAGTTCGTTCATGTCCTGCTGGAAGTGGATCGGCATGTCATAGTCCAAAAGAAGGTTGGGAAACGTGAGAAGGCAGTGAGGGACTTGTTCATCGAGCTGGTAAGCTTCGATCTCATTGAAAAACTGAGCCATTGGTAGGTGATGAAGGGCAAGTAGAGTAACAAAGGAGAAAGAAGGCTTCGTAGGGAGGTAACAAACTAATGTCGTAATGATCAATACTGTTTATAAAACATGGATTGCGAGCTCTGCTGTCTGGATGACAATGAGGATCTCCTTCACAAATACAGTTGTAGTGTGAGGGATCATGAGGCAGTAATGGATCAGAAGGGAGAGAAGCTGAATGATGAGAGGAAGTGTGAGAAGTTGGATTGCAATGCCAATAAGGTCTAGGTAGACCAAGGTAATTGGGATCAAGAGGGAAGATTTGAGTCCCAGAAGTCGTCCTTAGAATACCAGGAAGGGAACCTTGGTTATGGTTTTGCTGACCAGTGCATCTCTGTGTACAACCATGAGGAGTAGTGGGACGAGAAAGATCAGCATCTACTCCTATAGGAGGACCAGTATGAAAGATAAGGACATGATTAGTACCTTGTCTTTCTCTAACACATAGCTCATAATGGTGATCAGAAGTCAAAAAGGAATAAAACATGATGCAAGTATTGGCCATGAGCCAAAGCAACATTGCAAAAGTTAGATTCTGATGACCCAAGAGAGCACATAGGATTATCAAGCAAAAAGCCATTAACCAAAGCATACCAAGAACCAACTCATTCTTGATGCACAGAGCAGGAAATATGATCATAGACCAATGTTAAAGGCTCTGAGTGGGGCTCATAACCTATTGAAGTGGAACGAAGCTTGGAGACATAGAGCGGCAAAGCAAAAAGACACTCCAATGGAAGCAGAGGTTGAGTACAGGTGGGAGATACTCACTTGAGAAAATAGAGTTGGTAATCAGGTTGATAGGTTGGTCAATACTTTCTGGAGCTAGGGCTCAACAGATAGTGGAAGAGATGAAAGAACTTTGTTAAAGAAAAGATGGGATACAGGTCCAGTACTTATACTCTATGATAATAAGGTTAAAGCGGAGTTTGAACTATATCAACAGATAAGAACCTGCTATACAATAGGTCAGATAAGTCTTAGAGTTGCTATTGGATGATAGTAATAATAGAACGGTTTCACCATGACATATGGATCTAACCCTATTGGTAGGTATATTTATCATGATAACTGGATCATATCCTATTGGATAGTATTCCTGGTTATCTATGATACAATCATGGTGTGATACATCATCATCATGATGTGATATATCATCAGAATTGTGTAATCTGAGTCATCAATCATGTGACCAGAATTACTAACAGTTCCAGTGGCTTAATGGTTGACACATAACAAAGGTCATTGGTTCAAACCCAGTAAAGCACACTTTATTCAACTGAATAGTGACATCTTCAACAAATCATTGGTAATAATTTCTTGATATAATTATTAATCATTCTCCAGAGCCAGAGTCTTCATTCACATTCAAATCTGAAAGTTGGTACAGTCCAAAGCAAGCAAAAAGTGCACCTTTTTTGTTATGTGTCCCTCAATCACAGCTTGTACTAGATGGCTTGTCAAGCAATGACATTACAAGTTGTCTTGACAGTCCAACTCAAACTCACATTTATGTACCATCCTACTAGCTCTGATGGAGAACATATTGACCACAATATATACTTTCACAACTCACACTGTACCATTGATTAGTAATGCACTAGTACTTGACTTTGTGCTCCTTCGATATATATAAGTAAATGTATGTCACTCTCTTGCCCTACTCTCTTGTAACATTGCAGTCCAGGTGCACTACAACATTTTTCCTCCCTGAAATGCAAACTTGAGTAAAGCTACTACTCTCCAACACGTCAAGCATGCTGCTGATGCTTTGATAACCAAGTCTATATTTCCTCATGGCAGTAAGGATAACAAAGTATGTGTTCACACTCAGCTATTCACCCCTGTTACATGATTCCTTTGCAGTGCCATACTAATAATTTTGGTCACCCTGCCAAACGTGACCTTTTTCACATATTCTTATATGGCCGGGACAACCACATTGGTAATATCCATGCTCCTGACTTCGGAACACGGATACCAAACAACATCCTGTCTCTTGCTATTACTGCAGTATGTATGAAGCATGTTTTTGAATCTCTGCTAAACTTCGTTGTCAATAGATACGATATATTCTCGATCGATACAAAATGCATGGCAAGGCTAAATTCCCTCATATTTCAGGTGACCTCTATCGTCCCAAGTGGTCTAAGTTTGTAGCCTTATTAAGGGTCTTGAAGGTGATGAACTACATGTCCGCAAGCTTGACAACATGTGCCAAGAAATTGCATGCACTGGCATGTAAGTTTTTTTTCGAGTGCTATTACCCAATGCTGATGACAGACGGGGACACTAGTGGAGATGAGTATGGTGTAGTATTTGATTGTGAAGCAATAACAACCTCTATACTTTATCCCACTGCTCCATCCATCGTTCATGTAATCCTTAATCTGTGATCGAGATCACCCATCGGGGCTGTCTGAGTCAAACAAAGATTTCTAGGACTGTGATGACTGTAACTGCCAAGCCACTGAGTGTTGCAGTCCCTGTCTTCATCATCTGATGCTTCGATGCGCTTGTGTTCTGTTCTGGTCAAGGGTTAATAAACCTTTGGATCCAAGGCAAAATCAGCCTCGAGCAAAAGCTCCTGGGACAGAAAGAGAGCATGAGCGATGACAGTCATAAAGCACAGCATCACCCGAATTCTCTTGGCAGCATTCAATAGAGCCAGCTTGACTATTGATATGGTGGACATCGAAGTGCCATTCATCAGAGGTGATGCAGTACAGGTCATCCCACGATACTCAGCTGAGCTCACAGAAGAATCAGAAGCATGCTCTGACTCAGAAACGTGTTGAAACAGACTGGACTGTTACAGCAAGAGGAAAGCCTGCTTGACTTACAGAGGTTATTGTCTGGTGGGACGCTCAAAGATGATGATGGTAGAGGTTAAAGACTCTATTAGAACTCAGCTGTGGAGTTCAAATATTTAACTACATACTAATATGGTAATTACTGCTTATGGTAAGCTTCTGTAGTCCTTTGAAGTGCTAGCTACAATGGTGCACATTCAACACTCCCCCTTGCTAAGTGCATCATATGAGCATGTAAGCAAATGTGTGCTAGTCATGTGTCTTTATAGAAGACAAGCCCAAGTTGGGAATGAAGTTCGGTGAACTTGATGTGGCCTAGGTTCTTTGTGAACATATCTGCAGGGTTATATTGGCCTTCAATGAAGAATAGTTCAATATGTTTCTTCTTGACATGTTCTCTGATTCCATGCCACTTGATCTCAATGTGTTTGGATCTTCATTCAGTGACTGGGTTAGAGGCCATGAAGATAGAACCCTGGTTATCACCACATAGTGGAATAGGAGCCAACTTATATCCAAGTTCTTCGAGTAGCTGTCACAATCACGCGATCTGGTTTAAGCAGTCCAAAAGGGATATATATTCTGCTTCAGTGGATGAGTATGCGACACTGTCTTGCAGGTGTGATTTCCAACTCAATATCCCATTTGCTAACTTGATAAACCAGCCAATTTGGGATCGGCATGTGTTAGGATCTGAACCCCAGTCTGAGTGTGAGAAAGCTATCAGGCCTGCCTGACTTGAACCATCATATACAAGGGAATAATAACGAGTCCCAAGTAGATATCAGCATATGTATAGTGCCTTATCAAGATGTTCTTGACAGGGTTTGGCTGAGTGCTTAGACAGGGCAATTACAGCATAAGCAATGTCAGGATGAGTGCCTAGCATGATGGAGAGTAGGGATCTGATCACTTGTTGGAAGTGACTCTGAATTCCTGGGTTGACAACTCCAGCATATGTGATAGGGTAGTAACCCTGAGGTAAAGGAGTGGGTGTGATCTTGGCATTCTGAAGTCCAAATCTCTCAATGATTTTTTCAAGGTAGGCGCACTGATCCACTAGGATCTTGCTGCCTTCTCTTCGAATTCTCATATGAAGGAATTCTTCAGCAGGGCCTAAGTCTCTGTATTCCCACTTGTTCATAAATGCCTTTTTGACCTCATCAACAATTGTTTTTGTTGGACCACAGAATAGGACATCATCAACATAGATGACAGCAATAACAATGGAGGTTCCTTTTTTATGGTAGCGGAATAAACCAGCATCTGATTTCAATCGTTCAAAGCTGAGTTCTTTCATGGACTCATTAAGAGTCTCCCACCAGGCTAATCCAGCTTGTTTAAGGCCGTAGAGGGCACCAATCAGGCAGAACACTTTGTGCTCCTGGCCTTTGATGATGAAGCCTTCAGGTTGTTTCATGAAGATCTCTTCTTTAAGTCTACCATAAAGGTAGGCACTTCGAACATCAAGTAATTTGATGTACCAGTTTTCCAAGGCAGCAAGTGCTAACATAAGTCACACTGTCTCAAACCTTACTACCGGTGAAAATATTTGGTCAAAATCAATTCCCTCAACCTGGGAGAATCCCTTAGCAACAAGACGTACACATTTTTGACCTGTGTTGGGCTTAACATCAAAGACCCAATGGTTCCCTATGATTTTATGTCCTTTAGGGGGGTCGACTAGTTCATAGACTTTACACTTTCAGAGCATATCAAGCTCTTCACAACAGGCTTTAATCCACTCCTCCCATTCTGCAGATGGGAGTTGTAAAATGTCCCTGTATGTCCATTCACGATGTGGTTTGTTTTCCACAGAAATCACCTTTGACATCAAGAACGCTGCCAATCCAGCTCCCCCTTCATGGCATAGCCAGTCAACATCCTCTTCACTAGGAGAGGGAGACAGAGGGTTGGGATTTTGAGCAGGTGTGCTGGGAAGATTGCCTGGCATAGAGGGACCAGGTTCTTCAGCAATGATGTCATGCCAGCATGATGTGCGCTCTATTTCCTTCACTTGCTCAACCAGGTGTTGGTCATCACCATACACATTACCAGGCCAAAGAGGCACACAGCATTCTCAAGTGAAACATTTGGGAGCAGGAGGAACAGCAGGAGGACCAGCAGGCCTTGGTTTCCTTGGGTGAGGAGGGGGCTGCTGTGCTAGTTCTATTGGGCGAGGCGAGGGAGTGCGAGGGAGGGATGGAGGAGTGGGGCTCCTAGTGGGTGGTCGACGTGGGCAGTAGTCAAAATCATCCGAGATCTGTGGTGGAATTGGTAGCTCCTCATGATCATCAGATTCTGGCACTGGTTGTGCTTTAGGGTGTGAGTGCTTTTTGTCACACTTAGGGAAGTGTTCTTCATCAAAGATGGCATGAGCAGAGTGAAATAGGGAATTGGTGGTGTGCATGAATAAGAAATTTGCGCTGTTGGTGGGTGCAACACCTAGGTATGTCATGAGTTCAGACTTAGGGGCCATTTTATTAGCCCGCACCTCCTCAGGGAGGTGCACATAAGTGGCACACCCAAACACACGAAGATGGGCTATGTCTGGTTGCTGGCCATGCAATAGCTGATATGGTGTGCGCCAATTGAGGTGTCTTAAGGGGGTTCTGTTGTACAGATGTGTTGCGTGAATGATTGAGAATTGCCACCAACTGTCAGGGATGCAAGCAAAGTGCCACATAGCTTCTGACTTATCCATTAATGTCTGCATGCACCTTTCAGTGCGTCCATTTTGTTGTGGAGTATGAGGGGCACTTTGATAGATTATAATGCCCTCCCCCTTGAGCATGTCATTGAATGCTTTGGACTTGTATTCTCCCCCTACATCTGACATCCATCCTTTGACTTTGGCATTAAATTGTGTTGAGATCATTTTTAGGAAGTGCTAAGTTGTACTCAAGGCAGCATCCTTAGTCCTGATACATACGACCCAAGCCATGGACATGTAATTGTCGAGGAAGGTGATGATATATTTGAATCTTTGGTAAGACTCAATGGGGAAGGATATTATGTCCAAGTGAATTAATTCAAATGCGTGGGTAGTGCAACGCTCAGTAGGAGGGAAACTCCTGTTAGGTAGTTTGCCTAGGGTACATCCTGGGCAGATAGGATCACTTGTTGGGATCTCTATTTCAGGTATATTTTTAACATGCTTCTTTGCATGATGGACTTCTCTGGAGGGATGTCCGAGGTGATGGTGGAGGGTGTCGTATGTGATTTTTGCTTTAGTAATAAGGAGATGTGGGTGTGCATCAAGCGGTTCTGTGACAAGAGTGTAGATGGACCTAGCAATGCATCCAGGGGTGAACACAGCTAAAGGTGTACCATCACCATATTGTACTTCAAGGCTTTTTGCGTTTCCTTCTACACATGCTCCATGAAGCAAAAGAACACCAAGAGATACTAAACGTACTCCTGAGTTGGGAATATGGCCAACTTCATGCAGATCAAGTAGATGAAATGCTCCAGTGTGGTCTTTCCATCTAACAAGGACACATCCTATGCCGACTATGAAGACAGCATGGGCTGCAGTTTGGACCGGTATGCAGCCATTCCCTTTCAGCTCTTTGTATTCTACAAAGTCGTTTCGATTTGGAGTAAAGTGCATTGAAGCACCTGAGTCAAGGATCCACAGATCTTGTTCACACTTGCACTTTTTATGATCAGACTGAGATGAACAAGCACAAGTCCATTGTATTGCTGGAGCCAGTAATGGCATCACAGCAGGTATATGACATGCAGGTACATCATTGTATTTAACTACTTGAGCAGACGTTGGAAACATTGCATCGAAAGTAGGTAAGTGTCTGATTTTGTGCGGTGGAGATACTGCGTACCTTGTAATATGGACCAAGTCCATGTCATAGTCAAGACTGGTGGCAGTGGCAATCTCCTCGTCTACCCCAAGTTCCTCCTCCAAGCCATAGATGCTGATGATATCCTCGGAGTCCCATCTGCTTTGTGGGGGTGGCATAATCTCCTTGTGGCAGGATCGATGCGAATGCTTGTGGGGAGGGGGATGAGTGGTTTCATCGTTAGTCTCGACCTGGTTAGAGGAGGAGGTGACGGCATTGAGGTGGCAGATTGTTTCCACCAAGGGCTGGATCTCAAGCCTGTCAGCAAGGGAAAACACCTGCACAATATGAGTATCGGCAGGCGAACCTTGTTGCCCTTGGTAGAATGAAGTGGGGATGTGGGAGGAGGCGCAGGGATCAAAGGTTGGGATGTAGGTGGACAGGATTACTGTCGTTGGGTGCACGAAGGCAGTGGAGGCAATTTGTGCCTGTTCACCATTCTTTTTCTTATTGTGACAGGTTTTCTTTTTTCCTTTAGTGCTATCGCCACCTTGCTGCTGCTGCTGTTGCTGCTGCTGCTGGGGCTTCTGCTGCTGTTGGAAATTGGGGTCGTCCCCCTTGTGCTTAATGGCGCTAATGCGGTGGGCCTGCTGGCCATTGGACTGTCATTCCTTACCCTTGCCTTTCATCTGCTTCTGATCCCAGGCCAGTACCACCACTCAAGAGATTGTCTCAATTGAGGGGGTATCCTTGTTCTGAGTGACCATCTGGCTTACTACTTTGTAGGACGATGGTAGCATGGCCAGGAGCATCATACTCTGGGCCTTGGAAGGGATCTTGAATTCAGCTAATTCAAGCTGATTGAAGAGGGTAGCAGCCTTAGCCAAAGTTGGCTCAGAGTGACGGTTGGCAGGGATTTAGAGTTCGAGTAGTTCCCTGAAGAAAGAGTAGGCACCAGTGATGGAGGGAGAGTCATATTCTGCCTTGAGGGCTTTGACTAATTTGCTTGAGATGGTGTGTGAGGCAAACTTGGTGTGAATAGCATCAGTCATGGCAAGGAGAATACTCCCTCTGACTATGCCATTCAACTTCCTCCATTCCCTTTGGTCACAGAGTTTGTTAGTGGTGGGGTCCTTTTCATCCTCAGCTTTAGGGAAGGGGTCTTCTAGGACCCAGGCATGGCCAACACTCCAAATGTAAGCTTTCATTTTGGGCCACCAGGTGGACCAGTTGGAGCCATTGAAGATGCCAACAACAAAAGAGCCAGAGGAAGAGTTGAAGAAGTTGTTCTTGGAAAAAGACATTGTTGATAGATCTAAAAACAATGAAGTCAGCTTTTGATCATACCGACATAGGTTCATCCTCCAAGATGGAAGTGTTCAGTACAAACAGCTTTTTACAGTGTTCTGCATGAACAGAGTTCCACCATCAAGTATAGAGCAATACCCATAAGTGTCAAGACATGTTTAACAATGTTGAGCTATGAGAGACAAGCCAGACTACATGTCTAGGTTCTGTCTGTGATGACAAACACCAGACAGTGCTCTAGTGGGGCTCATAACCTGTTGAAACAGACTGGACTGTTACAGCAAGAGAAAAGCCTGCTTGACTTACAGAGGTTATTGTCTGGTAGGACACTCAAAGATGATGATGGTAGAGGTTAAAGACTCTATTAGAACTCAGCTGTGGAGTTCAAATATTTAACTACATACTAATATGGTAATTACTGCTTATGGTAAGCTTATGTAGTCCTTTGAAGTGCTAGCTACAATGGTGCACATTCAACAAAACAGAGGGTTGATTTGGGCACTGATGCCTTCTAGCTATATGAAATTAGTTGATGGAAAGACAAGTGTAACTTACATGTGCAGGTCAAGGCATTCCAAATGCCTGTGAAGTTGCAACTATGGAGGACACAGTTCCACATTGATTGAAATCGTTGCTTCCCCATGAACACCGTCAGGCACTGCGGCGGGTACCTCCTCAGCATCCTCTTCAGACTCATGGAAGGAATGCGTGAGAGAAGGTATACAGTCCTTCCCGGGTGTTTTGGTGTGCTTGCTGTTGAATGTGCGCTATTGTAGCTAGCACTTCAATGGACTACATAAGCTTACCATAAGTAGTAATTACCATATTTGTACGTAGTTAAATATTCGAACTCCACAGCTGAGTTCGAATAGAGTCTTTAA
>JBBPMM010000381.1:0-26942 GCA_038090335.1 Solioccasus polychromus
GGCATCGTCACCTCTTGCGCAGCAGTTAGACCGTTGTGTCGTTTATCTGGATGATGCTCACACGCGAGGAACTGACCTTAAACTCCCTCCTGCATCCCGGGCTGCCGTCACACTGGGTCCCAAAGTGACGAAAGATCGGCTGGTTCAAGGTAAGAAATGAACGCTGCATTCATCCAGCTTTCAACTCACAGATTGTGGCATATAGGTTGCATGCGGATGCGCAAGCTCGGCCATGGTCACTCCGTCATGTTTCTGGCGCCTCTGGAAGTTGATCGGAGTATCCGCGCTGTTGCAGCCGTAAACGACCAAAACATATCCATAACTACAACCGACATCTTGCGTTGGACGGTACACGAGACCTGGTCAGATATTCAGCAGCGGGCTCCCTACTGGGCGCAACAAGGCGTCAACCACAAGGCCCGATACGATGCCTGGTCTCGCTTTTGCAATACGCCAAAGCAATTCCCGTTCTGGGGGAGCAAACGCGCACAAAAGATGCTAGCGAACGCGTGGCTTCAACCGGAGGTCAAATCCCTGGTCAACCTCTATGCGCTATTTCAACATAGAAAAACCGCGATATCCTTACCTGCCCTTGACGGTCCTCCAGGGCTCCTGCAGCATTGCATCAGTCTTGGCGTTATCAAGCTTCCAGAAGCACAAATAGATGAAGAACAAGAAAGGGAGGTTAATCGCGAAATTGAATGTGAACAGGAAGCCCAGCGGCACCCATCTAATACCAAGTCAGCAAGTCATGCTCTTCATCCAGATGTCGTCGCCTTCGTTAGGACAGGTTCCCTCCCTGTACTGCACAATGGCGCTTTCCACCCTGTCTTCACAACTCTCGAAGGGAGCTCTGCGGCTACCACCAATGCATCGATCTGGAATCCGTCAGTTTTGGCAACCAAGGACTTTTGCAAGACAGTCGAACTCGCATCGTCCAATGGGGGGATGGATCAGTTCTTACGCCCAGTCCAGTGGGTGCTCTCTGGAAAATGGCACCACGACCGAATCCTCGTACTTTTGAGCCCATTCGAGGCCGATCGTTTAATGCCCGATATCAGACTCAGCAAACACGTCCACTTGCATGCTTACACACCTCGCATGTCCGAGAGCATGAGACCTGCTGATGATCTCATGCTTTACATCATTCCCCCCGTCCCTGACAACTGGACTCCACCATGGGATCTGATCGACCAGCTGAATCTGTTCGCTGGACAGCTCTATCTCAGAGACTATGATTCGTACCTCCGAACACGTCGCCTGCTGGGCATACAAAACTTGGATTCGGTAAAGACTGCTGGCGCCGCAGTTCGACGCAATCCGGCCATCCAAGGCATTCTCGAAGCGACCAAAAATACAGCCACAAATTCGCCACTATCCTCAGTTATGAGGTTACTTGCCATTCGAAGGAAAGGCTTGTGGTACGCTGAAACGCATATGGATAGAATTCTTCAAGGTCAGCAGCTGACCGAGAAAGACTTTGAGAACGTGGTTTGGGCAACTAGCGCCCGCGACTATTCTGAACGGCGCTCTCCAGCGTAAATCGAGACTTATATTTCGCTGTAATTACTTAGTAGGCATGTTAATCTGCGAACTTTCCAGTACGGCTAAATTCCAGCGCGGGCATCGGATAATGAACGATTCTTACATAGAAATACATACGACCCTTACCCCCTGCCTTCCGCTGACCAACCTGGGTTATTCGACTCGATCCGCCCAACACCTCCTTCATAGACACCGTCGACTGTCAGTTCCAAAGTTGGTGAAATTTTGGTTGGTTCCATCGCCCACAAAGCCACCGCAACAGTACTACTCAATTGTCAAAAGGAACAAAACGAAAATGACCTGATCGACGCACTTGACACCATTGTAGTTAAGAATGCCTTGCTGCACGGGGAATTTGTATTGCGGTCCGAGGTTGGCTACTCTCTTTCCCATCATCCACCCATTCACGTACAGTTGAGCACGGTAAGGCTGAAAAGATTGGTCAAAGGTGAAGGAGATGGGAACGTCGAGTTCCTCAGAAATGTCGAGCTGAAACGTGGTCACGAAGAATCCCACTCCGGCAGCATCGCTCGGAAGACCTTCGGAAAGATCCCTCGCTACCCAGGATGATACGTCATAGCCTGGAAGATGCCAGCCTAAACGTTCGCCATACAGACCACCTTCATTCAGAACACCCCTTACTTTGTCGGGGTAGCTAATTCGAATGTCAGACATGGTATCCGAGATGCTTGAATATGTGACAAACTTTGAATAACCACCAACTTTCCCTTGTACTTTCCACTCGCCAAACTCGCCGGTGTTAAGCATAAACCCGCGAACTCCTCGAGGCGATTTTTCATTATCAACGTGGTCGTCTTGAAGTTGCTATCAGCCAAATCGACAAATGACAAATATAAACTTGCCTCCATTCTCGTCCAGGCCCATGTTGTCCTAATCAAGTTGTAAACACATTATAAACTATATGACGCAACTAACCTGCAGAATAGTGATGACATTATCTTGGTGGTAAAGCAAGGAGTCAGGAGGGAAGTGAAGCGTCTCGTCAGTCTCTTCCAAGATGTATCGGTTGTTGGTTGAACTTGACAAGTTGTCCGTCGTCAGCATGCTATCACAGTGAGACGATGTCTGTATCCTCACTTTCCATAGGAAGTATGCAAGAAGACATCATTCACCCAAATACTTGCAGCAAAAGCTAATCCGCAGGCATTAATGAAACCACCTTACCACTGAGTAGATTGGCGACGAACCTTCGCCTCCATTGATGGAAAGGTTGACCGACTTCGTATCTTGAGTAGCAGTGAAGTGTCCACGCCAAAGGACGATATTCTCACAACTGTTACACGCATTCAATATTCAACAATCACCGAAACAGGGATGACTCACTATCCATAGTCGCAACCGTATAGAACACGTCCGTCCCCATAGTGAGGCTTAAAGGGGATGTTCGTTTCCGTGTGATTCGCAATTGTCCAAGTTGCGTCCGAGAAGTCGTGTTCGACTTCGGGCAAGCTGTTCGCGTACTTCCAGTTTGTTAGTGGAGGGACGATAACTCCAGTGGTCAAAAAGGACGGGGATATCTGAGCAGAAAATCCACCCTGTTGGGTAATGGCAGCTGTGGCAGCAAAATCTGCGGAAACGGGTATTCCGTTCCAGGTCACGGCATTTATAGTATCTGGGGCAATCACGATCAACCTTACGCTTTCGTACAAGTCGCCATAGATAGCTAGTGTGGATCCCGAAATTGTCGCATTCCGCACGAGGTAGGGACCTCCTATTAGAACGGAAGTATTGGTGCCATATTGCCAGTAATTTCCAAAGTTGTCGGAGGGATCTATGGGAATTTCTGGGGACCAGAAGGTGCCTGCTGTGGCAGTGTCACTGTAAAGAATCAATTGTTCGCTTGAGTCCCAGATCGTCACAAATCCTTCTATTCCCGACAAGAACGATATGGTCGAAATACCGTTGATCGAGGTATAGGAAATGCTACTACTTTGCGCCTGCAGGCGTGGCGTCCCATTAAGGGAAAGGGCAATCTCGTGCTCTTGGTTGATGTCGCCATACAAGAACAGGACGTCTCTGCTACCGATCCGGCCCGCGTAGAGGACCTGTGCCGTAGAGTAAAGGACCTTCGAAAAGCCGAAGGAATAGTCGGTGACGACAAGTTTGGATTGCCGACCATCGAGAGTGATCGCTGAAGCAACTCTTGGAATTTGGAATGTGCCAGCTGACGTGGTTACGTTTAGTTTGAAATGTGTCGTGGCCCTGTACAAACAGTTTCCTATCAGGGTCGTTCAGCAATACAAGATTATGCTTACATCGACGTGGAGTCAATCTGTCTCGCGATGAAGAATGATGCATTTGTGTCGGGATTGGTTAACAAGGTGACGAATGCAGAATCGTTTGTCACCACGACAGCACCATCAGTGCTGTCACCGATGTGGTCAGTCTTGTAAAACTCGGGAGAACTGCGGAGGAAGAGCCCCTGTCGTTTAAGCTCCGGATATTTGTCTGTCAGCTCACGATTCTCCGCAATCGCACTTCCGTAGTCATATGATGCTAAATAACTCGTTATGGGTCAGAAATGGCAGTACCAACGAACACTTACTGTAGACACCAGGGAAAGGTAAACCACCCCACGAGGTTCCTCTGTGATACTCGGTAAGCGGCCCGCTGAGTAGGAAAAGCATCCATACCCATAGAGCATGTAATAATTAATCAGCTTCGCATTTGCCGCCCAGAGGTCGAGGTTGAAAACATTCTCAAAATTAGCTCCGGTGAGCGCACGGCACTGGCCATAACCTTGCGTTGCATGTTAGCCAATTCGTATCATACAGATGGTAACGTATACCTGGTGCGGTGGGACCCCATGCATCGAAAGCACCACCCTGAAACTAAATCACTGTTACTACACTGTGAAACAAGGCATAAACAAAACAACTTCGGGAATATATAACGGTTGACCAGGATTGACACCTACAACCCCGTGATCAAACTCGAAACAAGTAAAAAGTATTCCTCACGCACTCTTGTGGTAGTTATGGTATGTTGTATCCACTGGATTCCATTTCGTGGGGTTGGAACAATCAAATCCTTGGGGATATGCGTCGAAACTTCAAAACAATTGGTCAATGACTATCCCTAAGTAGATGAACTGGAAATACCCATATATATCCACCGCACCCTGCGAAACAGACATTAGAAGATGTTGAAAGGAAAGAAACAGTCTCACAGTTCCATTTATCCAGTTTCTCTCAGCACCGGCATCGTTTGTTGTTAAGGGTACGACGATACTAGAATTGTAGTAGGCAGTCTCAAGGTCCACGAAGTATTCCGCGTGCGAAGCTGGTGATTGAGAATACTCGTTATCTATGAGTATCAAAAAGGTCTGCTACAGCGTTCTTTGAGAGGGAAAAATGGCACAGACCGATTTGAATCGCTATACACAACCAATCAGACAGACCAAGGCGTGCAAAGTAAGGTCTACTTGCCGATTACTGGTCCTCCGTCGGTGATTTGGTATGGTATCGTTTCCTCGATGACACCCTGAATATAGTCTTGCCACGCAGCCCTCCAGTCCGACGCGTTTGTCCTGAGTTCACCTGCAACTTGCGACGTTGCCCAGTGTGCAATACCTCCCGCAGTCGTTTCAGCGTTAATGTAGGGACCTAGCGAAGTGTTACAACGCATTCGACACTAAAACAACGAAAGGGTTTTACCAGGACGAAGGACAATCCAAATGCCTATTTGTTTAGCAGCTTCATAAAGTGGTTTTAGTGCACGGTAACCATCAAAGTCGATGATTCCAGGCGAGGGATTGACTAATGCCATATGTGTGTAAATACTGATGGTATTGAAACCTGCGGCCTTGATCTTTTGAAGAACATCAAACCATAACCCGGGGACCGGCAAACGGAAAGGGTGAAACTCTCCAGAACTGATAGACAAATCGACTCAAGAGAGAGAGCAAGTAGTTTGCGAGTGAACATACTGTATAAAGACGCGTTGCCCTTTTAGTATCAGACTGTACTTGTCCCACAAGACGTCGTTGGTACGTCCGTTCCCAGTGAAGTTCGCTGTAACCTGGACCACCACAGGTTCTTCTATGATTTGCTTTCTGAATCCACCGAATACGCAGCCAGGCAAAGACGTGGATCCCAGAGGTGATACAAAGACGAATAGGGCCGAAAACAGCGCGAAGAAAACCCATGGCGGACTTGCTCTCTTCCGCTTGACATTGGTGGCGCCACCCAGAGGTAGTATATTATCTACCTTGTCGTCGATGGGCTTTTTCAGCTCTCTTGCAAATGAAACCATGACGTTGTCATCAGCACTGCGAACGTGTGGTTGTCGTGGTCGTCTGAGTTGATCACGCAGAATGATGGTGTAGCGGTGCAGTCCGAGTCGCCCGTTGAACTTCAATGAATCGATGACCGTGGGATGCCATGCAAGCCCAAGACACAAAGATTCACACTCCCTAAATCAAACTCCAGTAACTTCGTTGACACACCCGAACCGAGTCGGAAGTTCCCCTCCGTCAACTTGAGGTGACTTGGCAGTTTGGCATGGCGCTCATCTACAATGTCAAAGCACGTTACACGTAGACACATGTCACCCGGTATGACAGGGATAAAACTACTCTATGGATGTGCGTATGGGATGAGCCGGCCCGCACCTTCCAACTTTTTTTTCGGCGAATTTGTACATCTGAATTTGAAGGAGTGACACCTATCCAAGGACAGACCAATGCTAATAATACAGAACCTAAGTATTCCCCCGATGGGAGGCAGATTCTACTGCCGAAGGGTGGACTAGTAATGCAGAAAGGAAGGTGAGATTTGCGTAGATGAGGTGATGGAACTGAAGCCATTTGAGCGTCTTCAGCAGGTCGGAATGCATGCCATATTAGATATGAGAGTCGAAGGTCATTTAGACGATTAGGAGTGGCATTCAAGGCTTCACCACCCAATAGCGTAATGTGGTCTAGGTTGTCCCTGTGGGCAGCCGATATTAGCACGGCAGAATTGTCTCGGTAGAATCAGCAATTCGTGTACCTGCTCCAAGTCCTCACAGGATGCTGGAGGGGAAATGATGTTCTGTGGTTGGGTTCGTTAGTCGTGAGAGTTAAAGCCGCGAATGGCTTTGCAAACCTCTTCTGCCGCATGGGGCTCGGCGTCCATGGAATGCTCCATAGTCGTGGGGGAATGTAACGGGATGTTAAACGAGCGACTTCGCTGATCGGTAACTATCTGGGATATCGAACTTCGTTTCAGTTCGCCCTCAGTACCCCGACCGCGAATAGTTTGACGTGTATTGAGTCTGTATATTTATGAGGTTTTTGTGTTGGATAAAGAGAACCGACGCACGCCGCGACAAATGAAACTGCATATACTGAATCATGGATTAATTCGAGTTTCCTAGCAAGTTAAAACCCCCTTACGCTTGCTCAGAACAAAGTAGCAACCAATGAAGATGAAATTCCTCGGCATAAAGTTGTACTGCCGGTAAGACATGAAATGTGAGCGTCAGGAAACAACTTCGGAAAAGTAGCACTTACGATAATCAAAGTCGAGAAACTCATCGCGCTAGGCAACGGCGTCAACGGTGTAAGATGGTCGGTCGAACCAAATAGTACCTCGTCAGTGCGCCAGTGTTGACAGCGTAAAGCGTTAAGCTTCGAATGAGAGTGTCGGCTCTTCAGATAGGCATCAGTAACGCAAGATATATCCGAAAAATGGGGTCATACTGCGTATAGCTGGATCGCATATGTTGCAGGTAATAACAAAGGGAAACTGCTATAGCCACATCATTCAGAACACTGACACCGAGGGCGACAATCCCCAAGACCTGATATAACATTTTCGGTTCAGTAACGAAGGTTCGCGCTTTCACGAATGAAATCAACTAACTCGCAGGTTGACAAGATCAGGTAGTGCAGGAAGCTCATAGCTGAAAGTAGAATCGTCAGTATAATGTTAATCTAGACGAACTTGAAAGTAAACACCCTTTCACGGTGAAAGCTATGGAAGGCGCATTAGAACCCAAATATGGATAAGGTTTCATTAAGCACCCACCTATGGCTAGACCTTATTACATATAGTTCAGGAACAATAAGAACAATCCAAATCAGAAACAAGGGCGCCTTACCCAGTTGCCCAAAGGTCACGATCATCTGTACCAGAGGGATCAGTGATAAGTTTGATAGGATACTGCTCATGGGAGACCCACCAAAAACGCCGTCAACCATATGTTCCCACCGCTGACTGGGAAAAATACGTCATCAAATTCAGTCAAGGAATGGAATCCTTACATCGCCATACACGGAGAGTGAAGAAACTACCCGATGATCGGAGTCAAATAAGTGAATAGAAATAGAAAAGACAAACATACAACTTGACGATGGATCCAACCACTGCCTAGCGATGAGATGCGCTCTCAGATGCCCGATCAATGATGGAAACAGCGCACTCACTCCTACTGTAATTTGGAACTGCAAGATGCGGCGTTAGTAGGATCAGTATCCACGATCAGCAATACCTACCGCAAGAGACCTGCGTTCCTGTCAAATGATGGAAAACAGATAAGAACAAAGAACGCACCAAATTGGTTTGCCGAACAGCGCAAGTATGTCCAGAAAGTTCCTGCATTGTGATAAGACCACCAGACGCCTACAACCATGGTGACTCACGTTATAGAGTAGTAGTATACAGAGTGGCTAATGAGAGCTTGGTGCAGTGTCAATAGGATCCTGGAAAAACTGAATGGCAAGTACAACGAATAGTTATGGGTATACGAACAATAGCACTGCGACCTAATGGAAGTCAAATCCATGCAAATAAACCTTCCAAGTGATAACTGTGATAACTTACAATTGCTTTATACCCCACCTTATCCGACGGATACCGACGATAATAGTGATATGCCTGGACGAGATATATGCCGTATAGCCTACAAGATAGTCAGCACGAACAATTTCTAGACACAACAAATACTTGCACCGTGGACACACTGGCGCCAATGAACAAGGCACCAATTGTGTTGTCGAGAGTAGTAGTGGACGACATTGCTCGTGCCAAAAAAGACCGGAACCGGGACCCAGAAGAAGAGATGGAATAAATCGTGGTCAGGCAGAATGATGAATCCGATACAAATATAAGTTGAACTAACGATCGGAATCAACGTTGACCCGAGAAGGCTATGGATGGCGACTCGTAAGTGTGTATTGGCGGCGGTGTCCGGGTCCCAAAGTACATTCCGATCGCAAACAAAGACGTGCTGCTTTAAAAGGAGAACATCGTCAGAAATTATGCAGTATCTAAAGCATGAAATTAACGTTACATTCCTGCACATGTTTCCCCTCCAGGACAAAACTGTCAATGAAACTTCCCATGTGGTCCCCAAATTAATTACAAAATGCGGCATGAAAGCGGCAGTTTTACCGGAGCCTTCGCCATTAGGAACTTTTCCAGAAGTCGCGGCTGTTGGCGTCGCGCCCAGCCCTTGCATGTGGATCGGATGCCTGATTGCTCGGATCATAACCATCGTTGCAAGAGGATAAATTTTAGAAGATAATGCGCAGGTTCCTTGAACAACCGCAGTATTACCATGGCGATACAAAGTCCTGCGATGTATTTGTGCCAGCAGGACTTGAAGCTGAGGTGAGACAGATCATTGATCTTGCGGAAGAGGATTGAGTCACCGTAACGAAACCTACGCGAGTGGCAAATTTGTGTATCGCGAACCCCCCGCCCTACTGTAGTGGGCTGGTTAGCGGCGGATGGAGATTATCCGCCATTGGAGCAAAACCTTGACGTTGAAACATGTCGGAACTGGGAACGTCAAAACGCGTTCGGAATATGCCGTCACATTCGGCACCCAAGATCGGAATTATCCAATCTTCACAAAGATACATAGTCTACATACTTGAGCAGGAGGACCACGAAATATTGCAAAGTGAATTATAGGGATCTTCAATGGCACAAGTAAGGCCAACCGAAAGAAGAACTCAACCATGTGTAACCGTGTTAAAGTTTTCCACAGGAGTCTTTTGATATAACTAGTAATGGCAACAAAGTATTAATACATCAAATTTTGTAGCATATGACCCTCCGGAGGCGACGGCTGTAGCATGGGGCGTGCAACTGCACGATAGGAAGTTAACATCGTGGCAGAAAACCTTGCTTGTGTGACATCTGTGAACGGGCAAGGTCGTGCTACGCAGATCAATGCTCTATACCAGGTACAAGATAATCACTAAAGACAACATCCTATCTCCCCTGTTCACTCAGTCTCAGCTTTTACAGTTGTGTGCCCGATTTTTGTACCTGATTCTGCGGAATTCTTATCGGACTCGAGCCGGATTCCGAGCCGTGCCAGACAGAGCTCTACAGGCTCTCTCGTCCGAGGATTATTGCTCATCCCAGCTCGAGCGACGTTCGGCGCATTTTTGAGGCTATTCGAGGTTTGGAGCCTCAGCCCACGTAAGATGTGCCCAGGGGTTAGAACAAATGTCAATTTCTTCGTCTTCTTTCCCCGACTGGGCTTGGTACCGGGCGCAACAGATGTGGCGTCCCATTTTGCGATTTCAACACCTGATCGGAGCAGTGTGGAGATAAAAGGTTTTAGGGTGGCTGACAATAGAGCAGCTGGAGCAAGTGCGCGTTCCGTGAGTTCCCTGTTATCGAGGAGTGCAGCATTGTCTCCACAGGGCGCAAAACTAGGGAATGCAGGAAGGCGCAACTTGGAGACGACCCTGTGAACAGCAAGAATGACATCTGGCGGACTGAGTGTTGCTAAGTCACGTGCCGTATACCGGCATGGCGGAAAAAACGTTCTCGATGTTTGGCTCGGGGTGAGACTTGTTGACGATAACGGAGGACCCTGAAACACTTGCTCGAGTCCACCTGGCCACGTAAGGACCTCGGTTAAATTGACAAGGGGGAACCTCGTCCCATAACGTTGTTCCAGTGGAGGAACGACGGCACACGTCCAACCGACGGCACCGTCTTCGGTCTTGACATCGTACTCGAGATGCAACCGCTTTTTGATGCCGCAGGTTGGACAGAATTCTTCGCCCAGACTCGGTGTTCCATCCTTTTCTTTTCCTCTCTTCTTCGACTCGGGGAGTAAGGCCGAAGTAAGGTGCGACGGACGAGGGAAATGTGAGTCATCCTCGAGAAACTTGTATACATCACCAACTGTCAGCGTCGTCCGCTGACGTGGCGGGGCCGAGGACATGTTGTCAACGTAAAGCGCATGCAGTGAACGAGCGCGAGCCCACTTCAGGTCACCGTTTCAGCACACTGGTTGTCAACTGTAGAAACCAAGGTTACGTACCTCGATAGCTTTCCTTCTTCCGGGTACAAGGGCAAGCAAGTGTGCAGGATTGGCCATCAACTTATACGTAACTTGTGTAGCCATTCTTGGCTTGACGTCTGGTGCCTCAAAATTAGTATAAGCGGCATATCGAACAGAAAGAAAGGCACCTCGCGCGGTCATCGGTACCCGCGGAAGAAGACTTCGTAGGACTTGTTCATAATCTGTAGCATAGCAAGTGTGTAAAGATCTTTCCGGACGCAGCCCCGGTGGGGACTTTTTCAGATGGCGGCACTTACATTCTTCCTGGACTGCTGGGATGTCTACATGCTCTGAGTTGGTCTGAGATGTACTGTTCTCGAGCCGATCAAGGGACGGTAATGAAGGAGGGCTCCCTTTAGGAACGGGAAGCAGTGGTGTACTGCGATCGAGCTCCACGTCAAATAATTGTTCCGAGCCGAGGGCAGAATAATTGCACTTGGACTGATCGAGCTAGATGAAATCGATAAGGTAAAAGTTCCATGTCAGGGTGGGCTAAGGACGTATGTGGGATCTGTCAAGAGTTTACGTACTTCAACCCAATGTTCAACTTCCATTTTCCCGCCGCCAACCCATTCGAAAACGACCCTAGCCATGAAAGGTTCATTCGCGGTACCAACTATTGCAAAGGGTTGCTGCTGTACAGTAAGATGAACCGGAGAAACTGTTCTTGGCGGGATAACCGTAACGCAAGTTAGGAAAGATGACAACGGAAGTGACTGTTCAATGGGACCCTGAGCCTGATGGTGATGCTGGAAAAGAAGAAACGTACATAAGAGGGTGCTGTAACACCCAGCATCCAACGATACTGGTCACTAGTGCTTAACAGGGTACGTCGGTCTGGGGTGCGTTAAGTATTGTGCAATTGAACACGACAGTAAACTTACCTTCTTTCAAGAATAAACTGCGATCCTCGAGACGTATACGCGCCGTGATGTGGAAACGCGTCGCAGTCGAGCCAACCGGGACAACAACAGGGGTTGGGTTGGATGTGCTTGTAGTCGTGGTTTCCGCGCCAACCTCAACTTGAAGCACTAGATCAAGATCTTTTCGTGCAGTGTTTCTATGCAGATAACGCATATTAAAACGTTTCTTGGGCTGTGCTTGCACTTGCCCCGCAGAGGCTAGTCCGCCTGATTGCAAAGGTTTGTCATCGAGGGCTATGATATCGACGTGCTGATCCTCATCGTGAACGTGAATGCACCGACGTTTGGGAGCACGACCAAGGAATTGTGCAAGGGCAGGAGTGTCTGCATGAAGACCTAGGGTCCGCGATAATAGAGTGCTTGGTGCCGTCGCGCAGTCTTCAGGAGAAACGTCCACCGCAATATGCGCTAGCGGCAAAGTGGGTAGTGTACCGTCCACACCTACCGCTCGTTCGAATAGCCGGCGTAGCCCAACAACATTGTCGCCCCAAGGGACTTCTACGCCATCCCTCTCACAAGTCTCCAAATTCTGAGAGTCCGCAGGAATATGAACGGCACAGGCCGCGATACACGCGTCATGGCTCGCCCATTCGATGTTATGTGACAATCGTGCATGATTGAGAAGGCCTTGGAGAGTGGTGAACTGTGTTCGATTACAGGTCGGACAGGCAAGAACGACAATAGATGCGGTCGGAGGTAACTTTATGTACAAGTATTTCTCTTGTTGAGACGGTTTAGGAGTCCGAGAAGAGCGCGTTTTTAGTGCACGCTGGAGCGGTGGCGGATTCGGCACCGTAGGAAAAAGTAAGTGGGATGGACTGCGCTCTTCATACAACCCGGTGTCGAACAAAAATGACGAGGGTGCCTCTAATGCTTCGAGCGCATCGAGCGCGGCGTCTTCAAAATCATCTTCCTCGCACTGACCCTGTGGCTCATTGCCAGCATTTGAAAGAGCGTCCAACATTTGCAGCGCCCATTGGATGCGACCCCCAATGGTAGTAGCAAGCCGTTCACGAATGGCAACCTCGAGATCGATTTCATCATTAATATGCTGAGAGATGTCCACCTGAGAGCCTATTAGCAAGTAAGGGCTGAGATTAAAGACAATTATGACAGGGCGCACCATCATGATCGTCGCCCGTCAAATCAACTTCCGACCCGTCAGAAACTGTAAAATCTAACTTCCTCTTTCCAAGTACTCCGAGTTGTGAAGTGTCCATATGGTACGATATCGGCGAACACATGCATACCCATCTATGCTGGCCCCTGGAGGTAAGGTGGTGGTGGAAGAGAGGTTTACAATTTGACCCCTTCTTTGGAGGCGTAATTACTCTTTTCGAACTGACTCACTATATCTATGGCGATTAACGAGAGTAAACGGTTGATACATAGGTAACAATAACGAGTGTAATTAAAAAGAAAGAGGATCTCCCCACATCTAATAAACTTAGCCGGAACCTGCTTTATAGACACGACCCCAAGCAAGCGCTTGGAATCTTCAGAGAAAGATTACTATCAAACAGTAATGAACAGGACATGTCGGCACTCACTGATCATAAAGGGACAGAGCACCAGCAGCAGCAATTCCGCGAAGAATGTTCGCGCCTGCACCGTCTTTGGCAAACCATCGGCTCGATGCCCTGCGAAGAGGTAATTGGCACTTACTGAACAAAGCCTTTGCGCCCTCTTTCGCGACGATTTGCCTAGTCGCGTCAATGAAAGATTTGTATTGTACCTAGTAATAATGATATTAATAGGATCCAGTCTACCGTCATGAGTAGCACTTGCCTTTTCACCCGACGTCATCATCATACGCCGTCTGATTGTGTCCATAGGATAGGACGCAAATGCAGCACCCTACAGAACTGTTCAACATATGGCTCAATATCATCTACAGTACGTTCACTGACCGTGGTGCAACCCCAACCCACGACGAAAGAAGCCAAGAAGTTGCCCTGAAGGCTTCCTACAAGGAAGGTATCCCTGATGGTATCATACCCTCCGAAACTGGGCAAAAAAGCATGTGGTCTCGACAATGGAAACTAAGAGAAAGATACTCACTACAGCCCTCGGTAGACGATAATACCAAGAATATTAGGAACAAAACCTCTATATAGACCGAGAATGCCGTCCGTGCGGAGCGTCTGTCTATAAACATCCAAGATTCCGGTAAATTGACGTTGTCCTCCTTTGGCAGCGCTCTTGCCGTCAGCGGCCAGTCGCGTCCGAGCACTAATAACAGAGTTCGTGAGACTTGCCCATCTAAAGATGTCGATACGCACTAGTCAAGGGAATAAACAAAGACAGCGGAAGAGGCCCCTGCTGCGGCACCGCTAGCGATATTCCCTACAGCAACCAAATCAACATTTATCGTCGACATTGATCAACCCGACAACCCACCAAAGACCCAAAGACCATACCCTTCCGACTTTTTATAGCCAAACCGTCGCTTGAATTCGTCCTTGAAGGCGAAATTCAATGCCTGCGTAGGAAAGTACCTCAAAATATTGGCGCCATTCCCCCTCCAAACTAGAACACTGAGCAGGTCGAACTTTTGGTGAGAAGACATGGTAGCGCACAGCTCAAGAGGCCTTCTTCTGCAAATGTTCTCCGGAAGCAGTCTGTCACACCGTGATATGGGGTGCTCAGGCGACCAGCTGCGATCATAGCTCCCTGATTCTGTATCATCAACTTTACGCGCTCGATGGGTGCGGCAACAGTCTTCGAGATGGCCGCGGCGGTACCCCCCATCATGAAATCAACTGGACAATTCACTTAGACAAAGTTAAAAAACAGAACAGAGCAAAACTCGCCCAAGAAATCATTTGGACCCAAAGCTTCATTCTTTGGATTATCAGTCATATTAATTTACGGGTCTAAAGAGGACTGAGTGGGGATTATGTGAAGACAAACGGACGAGGGAGATGTCCCCGTCTTTTATTTAAACAAGCCATGGGCGATAGGAAAAACTCGGAGAAGAGGGCGGTGCCTCGAATGCCATTCCGTGGCTAAGGACACCCAACACTGCAAATTGAGGAAGCGTCCGGCGTTTACAATGAGACCGTGCAGGTGACCTGGAGGCGATGTTTTTCCCGTACTTTCCCGATGGCGGTCGACTAATAATAGTATTACATGAACGCCACTCAGTGTTTGGATACGCACCCATCTTATCATAGGGTCGCAACTAGTACTGAGACTGAGTGAGTCAAGTATCAAAGTGATGTCATACAAACCAAACAAATACAAATGCAGTAACGACACGCACGACCAGCGAAAAAAAGAAAGGGAGAGGAAAAAAAGCCTAACACATATCGTATGGCGCCAATAAACCTACTCCTCCCAAATCACAGGTTCCCTGCTAATATCCATCACTCGCTCAATTACGAGCTTTTTCGGATCCATCCCGCTACTCGAGCTCGAGGAGGTTGCCAAAGAGCTACTGAATCCACTGGATCCTTGCGATGATGACGCCGCACGGATATCCGTGAGAGGAATCGGCCCAGGTAGTGCGTCACTTTGCTCCCGTCGAGTTGTTTCCCTGAGATTAAAGAAAATGCGAGAGGCAAGAATGCTGTGCGCAACCATCTGAGGGCTAAAAGATATCGATGTCAGAGCTGCAGCTTTAGTGCTACGTTCGTTCAAAATAGACCTACGAGTTAAGAATATCAGAGTATTGAACCTGTGCACTCAGGACAGTGAGCAACTCGATACAAGTGATCGCTAAGATGGACCCACAGATGCAGCCAGCGAAACAACAGCATTGATTATAGAAAAGACTTTTGATCGTCAAAACTATGGACAAGGAAGCGCACGAAAAGGGGAGGCTCACCTAGAATAGCTGCCACGTACAAAATACCGTCACGATAGAGTGTCATGACCAATCGACCAGGAGGACTCTGCCGCTTCATCCTCCGAAAAGCTATACAATTCAAGCATAACATGCCTGAGAGGATGGCTCAAACGCTTGCATCGATTGGAAGATTGAGCGCTTACCCGTCTCGTAGAGTATCAGACATATAAACTGAATCGCTGTAGCTATCGAAGCCTCCACCCCGATGCAAGTGAGAGATTTATAAACCGCTATGAAGAGACTAAGTAAGGGTCAACGGATGAATGTGCGAAGATGAGATGTACAATTAGTAGGCTGCGAGGTAGAACTGGTCTCTGAAGTAACAATAGCGGCTATCCCGCACGCCTTTAAGCAATGTTAATCGGAATCGAACAGACCCGCGTGCAAGAGTACACACCGCTCCGAATGTACACATCCCAATAAGAATTTTCCTGTCGCGCTTCCAGAACGCGTATGTCCGTACGATAAGCATTGCTAGAGGTCGAGAGTTGTATTATGTTTCCGCGCTGTGATATGATATTCTCACATTCTGCAAGGATGATGCACAGATAGTACATCACTGGAAGACAACGTTGGAAAATGTTTATCCAGATGCCGAACGGACGACTGACCATTTGTTGCCATTCCAAGAGGACCACACTAGAGCCTCTGGTTAACCTGGCTGTCGAGCGATATGAACTTTGGGTCTTACATAACTTGATTCTGAAGGTGGTTCCACACGGGATGCTAAAGGAAGGAACGTTGGATCCAACAACCCACATCGAAAAGAAAGCCATCAACATACTAGGGATCGCCATTGCTATCGCAACAAAAGGCAAATACCGCGTACAGGTAAAGTGGATTCTTGCAGCCGTCCATCTCGTGCCATACAGCCATTCAACCTTGAAAAAGCCAACCAGTCTTTGACGAAACCCAACAAGGAAGCATGGTTGACTTACCTCTTGTCCGAACGTGAGGCAGTAATCGAACGCCTAGAACACAGCTGTCGGTGGAGCTAAGAGGCACAGCGACGCTTGACCCACCAGGAGCGCTGCACCAGCAACTAAGGCACCGACCCAAAACCGTTTTAGCCAGCGCTTGTACGATATTAAGGACTCTTACCAATACCACGCTGTAGAAATCAATGTGAAGAATCAGTGACGGTCTCCCAATGAGGAGACGAACTCGCCTCCGATATCTGCAGATAGGATTCGACTGCAGCAATGGACATTCCCCTCGCACATGAAAATGGGACGGAACGTGGAAGGTTCCCTCTGGGAAGATCGAGTCTTGGCCCTGCCCAAATGAAACGGCACTATGCGACGATATGAGTGCTGAATATTAGGTGACAACGATGTGAACCGAACCCTTGTTTATCACCAACGTTCCTGACACTGGAGCCCGTCGCACACGTTCACCAATGTACGCGGTCGCGGTGTAGAGTGAGATCAGTGGAACTTTGCCATCGCAGGGTGTTGAGAGGTTCTTCTCATGGTAACCACTGTGATTGATACAGATGATGCCAAGTCAAGGACAGTCGAGCGTTCACAGGTGGGGATAAGTAGCATGACCGCGCACGCACCGTGGGGTCGATATTTACGTACGGGGATGCGCTGGATGGGCCGATCCGCCTGACACTTTGCCCTGGTTCCTCAGGCCTCAGGCCTCAGCGCTCAGCAGTGCCATGCGCAGATTTGATTTAGTCCAATTTGAGCGTCTAAACCTGTGTTCGGTTGGATGAGTGCGTGTGCGAGAACCGCAAGTCAGCTGTTCCACAGAAATTGTATAAGTCAGAGATCGGTGCCGGCGATAATATTAGGAATAAATCATACTGTAGCTTCGTAAAAATACCATCACAGTCCTCTATGACGCTATGTCGCCAGCAGGCTCACGCATGCAATGTGGCATCAAACGCGAGTCCATTCAAGAAAAACAAACATAGCTAATACAATATTCGTCACACCGAGCGTCCATGTGTATCTTTGTATAGTACGAGCACAACTCAAGCAACCAAGCGCCCTAAACATCGTCTAGTTCGTCTCCGCATCGGTAAACGGCGTCGTGGCAATCCCGACTTGGACATTGGTCGTGTCAAAGACCGAGTAGAAGCGCTGCAACCACCCGAACCCGTCTATCGCCAAGTCAGCACACGCCTCGGTAGATGATCTGTGAAGGACCTACTAATAAAATCGAGACCCGACCCGCTCTGCGTCCCGAGATCCGACGCGATTAGGTAAATTTGGTTCTCTTGCCCCCCGAGCACCGAGTTGAGCGCACGAGGCCAAATTTGTGCGTTGGGCGTCAACTCAAAGGTAGTCTAGCCAGATAGTCTCAGTCGATTTGTTAATGAGGCGATGAGACAAGGCTTACGCCGCCGATGTTGAAGAACAGGCTCTGCAGATTATTGTACTGTTCCTCCGTGATCGTGAGTAAACCAGTGGTCCTGTTTCCCGCGTGGACACTAAGTGTTAACCAAACCGTGATAGTACGTAGTGCCTCACTGGTCCAGTGTCGCACCTATCGCCGTTTGGTATGCGTTAAAGGCGTCCGTGGCGAGGAGTAAAAGCGTGGTACCAGTGTCAACGATACCGGGATTACCTGCCAAGAGGGTAGTGCTATCTCCATAAGTCACTGACTGGTCGATACCCCAATACTGTCACACAGTGAGAAAGTCGATTGCTGCATTCCCACAAATATCACTCACGTTGGATGCAGGAGAGGTGGTTGTGATTGGCACATAGGTGAGTTCACCAGTATATCTAACGTTCATAAATGAATTTTAGCTGGAGAAGGAATATTATAGGACTCACTTGGAGGCGTCAGGCCCCCCAAAGTTTAGTTCACCATTGGCAACACCTTCAGTCGACGAAGGCTCATAGAAGATGCCCAAAGCGTCAGATGTGATCGACCCTTGCGCGTAAAGGTTGTCCGTGACCGTTGGAACTTCCGTGGTGTTCGAAACGGTGCCTTGCGTGAGATCAACTGGGCCAACACTTGTAACTTATCAATATTCCAATGATCATTTCACTGGCTGAGATACCGACCCAATAATACCATCTACGTCGCTAAAACCTTGCGTGGTTGAAGCAACGCCAATCGATTGGTTCTGAATCACAAGATTTTCGCTCAATGTCACCATATCGGTGTCTGCACTACCGTCAGTTTGTATGTCATGTAAAAAAAATATGATACCAACATTCTTCTCCGGACATTGACCCAGAGCCATAGCTGACGTTCTGGGGACGAGGTTATGCATCTGATGTTCATACAATTTATGGTTAAACTTACGACAGTATTGCCAGTGTCTTGGCTAGTGCTTGTAGGGTTGTATGCAGTGTTTGCGCCAACCCAAGTGTTGGAACTTCCTGAGGTATATGTTGAGGTCACACGACCAATGTTTTCATGTACAAAGCCTACCAGTATCAATGAGAAGGGTATATTGGGTCGCGGGGTTCCCAACACCAACGGAGGTTGTGTACGTGACACCTATGATTTCCAATGTTTAATGTACGTCAATCGATGGCGTATCTCAAGGACTCGCCTGAGTCGGTCACGTCGATGCTATCATCACTAGAGGTGGCGCGAATACCAGTAGCCCTCGCTCTCTGGTATTTTGCCAAGGGCCCATGGGGCGACACGCCGGCAAGAAACTTGGCTGCACGATTGCGGTCATGCTGAAGAAGCTCCCTCGCCCCAAGCCCTCGGAGACGAGTCGCAAAGGGCATAGAGTTTAGAATGTATCTGGACATGACCGAGTAGACTCGAGAGAAGAAAATGAGGAGAGTGAGGATTTTTCAGAGAAGAGAGCCTTTTTATAGAGCTAGAGGTACGCATCAAGTTCGCATTAGCGTCAGCTATTGTATGCGTATCGCTCCGGAGAGGAGGCGTAAGCCCAGATTAACAGGACAGCCTGGAAACATTCTTGAACCGGTTCCTAGCGCCGATCTGTGTCGAGTAGGGAACCGAAAGAAGCCGTCTGAGAAACGCAGACTCTCCCACCGCGGAGTTACGAACTTTGATAACAATGGGAAGTCATCTCCCGGTGTCGGCCTGAGAGATGAAGCCTGGCTTAGGTGGCTCATATTGAACGACCTACTCTAAGGAAGGCACCCATAAAGGGTGCGACCAGGTATCGTGGAAAACAAGGTGAACGACCGAATACTATTTGGTATAGGGACTCGTGTGACAGTATATTGTGATTTCAATCGAAGGCTATTATTACTGCGGATTCTGCGGCATAGTATGGGAGGGCGAAGCGATGTCATCACCGTGAGGAATAGCACACCTATGGGTATCATCCACTGAATGGGGATTGACGGAGCTTGTAGTCCCAAATTAGTAGTCGAGACCATTAACTGTCCAGGTATTGTTCGGCATCACCAAGGGTCGGTAGCAGAATCGTGTGCAAGTTCCCACAGCACAGAACTCCGGAATCAACAGCAAGCCGGTGGAAAACACTCGTGCTCTTGTATTCACTGAACATGTAGGGGTAATCTGAGAAGAGGCTGATTAATGAATCATAGAACCGGGAGAACACGCTTGATCAGGCAACTCACTGGTAACAAAAAGTCCGTGTTGGGAGAAAGACACCGACTACAACCAAATCAAAGTCTCGTTGAATTCTTGTTCCCCTGTCGTATGTTCAACTCTGCGGGGACCACCAGCCCCATTTGGTCGGCTATAGCAATGCAATACTGTCGGTCTCTCCACCCCTCGGCGATATCACCTTGTCCAATTTCGGACGGTGCTGTCCAAACCTCGACTCTCGCATTGTGGCGTCTTTCAGGATCTGTCAAGAATCGCGATTCGCTATACAAACCAACTGTACGAGCTGAATAATCGCTGGATGCCGGAATCCTGGCCTTGAACTCAATCGTCATGGTGATGGTCGGGAACCAACTACAAGGTGTGTTTCGATTAGTAGTATGTCCTTTCCAGTTGGGAGATTATTGACCTTTCTTTTCCACTAGTACTGCCTGGTTCACTTTTCGGGAGCAAATTTGGCAGATTGACGAATGTATCACAAAAGTATGGCATGGATGACGTTGTGAGTTTGTCGTCCTTGTGAGTCAGCTGGTACCAGGCGCCCCATTCGAGGCCCCCTCCTCCAACGGATTCAGATGTCGTTCTCGTTGTGCTGCTCGGATCGTTGTGACTCAACAGGACATCATCAACGGACAAGGCTACATCCATTTTTGCGGTCCATAGGGGAGTGACTTTATCATAAGAAACTTTACTCGGATGCGAATAAAGTGGTAAGCGGCGAGCGTAAGGAGATGGCGGAGCCAGAACCCTTTCCCCAAAGCCAGGCTGTGACGGGGAGAGATCACCAAAGATGAGGTGTGCAGTGATTTTCGTAGTTCCCTTTCGGGGTGAGATGCATCGATCGCTGAGAGGCAGGGCAATACGGACATGGCACTGACCTGTTGCACAAGTTCTGCAAGGAGATTTGTAAAAGTCTTGCCGGATTTAAGCAGCTTGACCCGTATTTCGCCGATCCCAACGTTGGTGGCACGGAGAAAGTGAGCTGTTACATGGATTGGGTCTGTCTGGGAGGAACCGGACTGGTGCTGGATGCAGGCTTCAACAATGACGCCCAAAGAGTACCCTGAGACATTCAAATGTCAATCAAGGGACCTGCAGGAGCCAAAATCCTCACCTCCTTGCGGGACACTAGACCGACGTTGGTTCAAAGTAAGCGCACGTCAGTGGATGGTCGATATGCACTGACGCCAGGACGACCCAGCCAGGATCAAGTTCGCAACGGTAGTAGCAAGTACCGTCATCGCTTCTGGATATAAACGAGACTTGAAGAGCTTGTGCAAGGGGTGCCATATGGTACGTACGACCCGGCAAAACAACTGGCTCATATCACTGAATATCCTATTAAAGAAACATACTCTCACGAGCCACGAGTGATGGGTGTGGTATCCTCGTGCGCACGCGTTTTTCCCACGATGTGTACGCGTTATTTACAAATGTTTGTTTCGTGTTCGAATTGGCTGATCGACCAAGCAACAAAGTCACGAGCAGGCTCAGAAGGCGTCGAGTCGCGTGCGGTCCGTTTTGCGTTCATCCTCTCTTGACTTTTTGCATTGTACTTTTAACTCTCACTCTCACAATGGACCCGCCTGCGGAAGTATCAGACGTCTTCTCCCTCTCTGACCATCTTCTCGCAGAACGTCTCCAGTTCGTCAAAGAAGTAGGCCCTCTCGCTTCCCTTTTTCCAATTTTCTCATCCTTGCTCGCTTCAGATCGGCTTCGGTAACTGGGGCAGCGTATGGCTCTGTCGCCCAAAGTCCTCCTCTGGCAAAGTAAAGGGCTTGGAGGTCGCCGTGAAGCTCGTTCACAGATCCAAGACATCCACGACCGCAGCCAGAGTACGCTCATTGTGCGTCATTCTCGTCGTGTCCGTTGCGCTCGGCTGACCCCCTTGAGCGCGTCAGATGGAATGAAATGAAGATCGTTAGATCATTCAAGGACGACCCGCATCCGTCTGTCGTCCCCTTTCATTCGTTCATCATCACGCCTTCCTATGCGCTTATCACCATGTTGGTATTTCCGTTGCCTTGATGATCCCGTCTAATGCGCGTCCATAGGGCGTACCTCCCTACACTTGTTCCTGTAGAGGTATCGGAGGCGCGCGCAAAGGGGTGGTTCAAATCACTCCTCTCTGGCGTTCATTTCCTACACTCTAGAGGTGTTGTACACAACGATATAAAGTACGCGCACGTTGTCTTGGTCGCGTAATATTCACCCGTCTCCTCGCAGGCCCGCCAATATTCTCCTCTCTCGCGAGAACATCCCCGTCCTGGTTGATTTCGGATTCGCCGAAAAGTATGATCTCAGTTCCCCCAAAGCATTTCACAGTAACTTGACGTATGGTACGCCCGAAGTATGTCATCAGTCGTCTGCCTTGGTAATTTGCTGACATCTTTCTCTAGTATCTCTCCCCGGAACGTGCTCGTGGACTCCCTCATGACACCAGAAAGTCCGATGTCTGGTCTCTCGGAGTAACCTTCTTTGAAATCCTCGTGGGGCGTACCCCTTTTGAATACGAGGAAGGGGAGGTCTTCGAAAGGAAGGAAGACCTGGAGAAATATTGGAATCGAACCGTACGTGTCCTCTTCTACGTTCAAACCGCACCTTTATGATAGTGTGATTGTAGATGAGAGGGAAATGGGTCGGCAAATATTCCATGTCACAAGCTGTCGAACGTTTTCTGAAACGCATGATTGTCCCCAATGCTGATCTGCGGTGTACGGCTGCGGAGGTGATGGCAGATGCTTACTGGCATGTGACCCCAGCGATCACTGTTCACGGACACAGTAAGTTGACGGTAATATTGCCCATTCCTCGTGTGTTCAAATGTACATTGCAGGGAAATCAGCGTCAGGAATGGACCCATCCAATGCACAAGCTCGGACACCATCACTCTTTGGTTCACTCAGAGATTCCCACAAGGAAAAGGAGAGAGAATCACGGCCACGTCTTCTTGACATATCTCTTCCATGGTCAGCTTCCAAATCTACGTCACGCGTTTCCCTGTCACGACCAGCGTCGAGAGTCGGGGTTAATTCACGTCCAGCCTCGAGGGCAGATTCTGCAGCAAGAGTTGCTTCAGAAACAACCTGCCCTGCTGAACAACCTCGGCAACTTCTTCAGACCCAAACATCCGAAAGATCTTTGGGAGCACCTATGGAACAGGCGTCTCCTTCTGCCTTGCCTGGAGTACGAGCTAGGACCCACTCACGTTCGAAGTCCCAACCCAAACTGCGTGCACCCCCTGGTATCTCTGCCATACCACGCTCGAGGAAGCTATCTACCGTTCAAGCTTCACCCCTTGTCAAGCCTCTACGCCAAATCAACTTGGAAGCAGAATCTGACAGGGAGAAAGATGCTGGTATAGGCAGATCCCAAGAGATCACGAGCGCAGGTCAGGCGCGAACCTTGAGCTCGTTCAGTTCGAACTCCTCGATGAGACGTCCCCTTGGGCCTCGGCAGCCTCCACCACGCGTTCCTTCGATATCCCGTGTTATGAAGGAACCATCCACTCCTGCGGGAAAAACAGGGACCACAGAAAAGAAACAGATCCACTCTCACTCCGTGTATCCTCAGAAGCCCGAAGCAGACTGCACGCGTACTCACCCGCTTAGCCCGAGGACCATCCCCCAGACGTCTACGCCCACTGTTTCCACTCAGACTCCTCGTCGTACACCACATACTTCTCAGCCCTCGGTCTCAAAACAAATGTCAGGGAAGCCACCTCGTGTTCGTGGACGCGCCGGTGTTCTTGTAGATCTCACTGGATTTGCTCGGAACGTTGATCTGGGCGCGCATGGCGTCGGGCGTCCCGTCAAGCACGGTGGAGAGAAAAAAGACAGAAGGAAGGGAAATTCAAGAGGTCGTACAACCGTGCAGAAGGAGAACAAGGAGAACGAGGGACTTCCCGAGGCTCATCCTCCTCGCAGAGATTCACGTTTATCTAACGGACTGCCTGGTATCGCTGCTCTTAGTCCTAGGACCCCCGTGAATGAACAGGACACCTCGGCCGCATCGATCTCACTAGTGGCCAACTTGTCTGGCGCGACAACGGTAACGAAGGGGAGCGTCAGAGACCGAATGATGGATTGGGAAAGGGAACGTGAGCGATTGAGGGAAATGGTTAGGTTGGCCGATGCAAGCGCCGATGGTCACGGTGATCATGGCTCCACCATCCTCACTCGGACAAGCACTAGCCCTGAATCTTCTGATGATGATGACTCTTCGGTGGAGGTGGAGGTAATTGCTGCAGCTGCCTCCGCTCAGGCTAAGCGCGCGATTCCTATGGAGGTTGAGGCGCAGAAAGAAGTCAAAGCGAGCGTCGAAAGTGAAAGGCCTACTACCTCTCGAACGGTATCATCCAAGTCATCAAATATGGAAAGAAGCCAGATCGAGATTGCCAAGATCGCTGTGCGGGCGTCGGCTCAGATATTGACGTCACGAAACGGGTCCGTCTCTGCACTTGCGCTCAATCAGAGTACGGGGAAGCAGCCCTCCGAAGACAGTCCCGTTAAGAATGACGCTGTGACTGATATTGGGTTGCCCGTGGAAGTGCAGAGGGCCGAGTCAGGATTCAGCTCGTTGAAACACAGCGTCAAGGCTTCCATTGGTAGGCTTTCATGTTTTTCCTGTTCGTATTTAGTCATCATACACCCTGTTCTCCAGACAAGGGCATGCGCTTCTACAAGTCTTCTACTTTGGGCCAACTCACGGGTCGTTCCACGCCGGCTTGGTGTACTTCCCCTGAACCAATCGATTTTGAGGAGAGACGATCAGGAGAGGAAGGAAGGTTTAGCTGGGAGAACATTCGACCCGAACGTGAGGTTGCCGTTGATCGTATGAACATGTGGATTCAAAGCGTCGAGAGTAAGTCCAAGGCATGTTTGACTACAAAAGTGGTTGGCTGATCGCGCATATAACAGAGGTGGTCGAAGAAACCTGCCAGAACTTTGCTTCCACGAGTGTCACGCTTCCCGCTCCGCTTCCGCTTGCACCCATCTCGCGGTCGTCGTCACAGTACCATGGCTCGCCAAACAGTCCACAACCCGCAAATCAGAACACGATTACGCTTAATACGAGCCGCTCTTCCCGTCTTCCAAGACGTCTCCTCGCAGCTAACGAAATATTCGCCGAGTCTACAGATCCGGATGCACCACTTTCACCAGCACCAGGTCGTGGGGAGGATGCAAGCAAATCCTTCTCATATATTCACGCGCCCGAGTCGTCGGTGCCTGTGCTCCCTTCGATCAGTATGCTCATGCAGACTCCCCCGGGCCGCCGTCGTCGGGCAACGATCTCGACTAGGTCCCCCGCGCAAACGGGTAGTTCGACCGCAGATGGAATCTTTGACAGCAGTCCATCAAAGCGAAGAGAGAAATCCAAGTCTCAAAGTAATTTGGACCGACACATACAAGATGTGGCGAAATTAGAGCTGGAGCTCAGCAGGGGTGAGCAGTCGTGCCCAAGTAGACCTAGCGATCGATCGACTGACCGTATGATGATAGGTCCCGTGACCTCTCCCTCCCAGAGATTGTCGGCTGTTCTCGACAGGAGTCTTTTTGTTGCACCTCCCCTTTCGCCAAGGTTTACTGAGGATTCATCGACTTCGCCTGAAACGACCCGTTCCATCCAATTTAATGATTTGACAACGTCTCCGTGTCATGTCGAACCTTACCCTCCCCGCAAGTCGGGCGAGCAAGTCGTTCTCGACACACCCGACAGACAGCACCTGGAGGGTGTTTATGACCGGTTCTTGATGGCCACGTCTGGCGTCAAACGCGTTGGAAAGGGTTACCAATCAGAGAAGCTCAAGCCCGTACACAACATGACGAACACCCCAGAGCAAGCCAAGGCCAGCCACGCCCGTGCATTCGGCGTCTTTGGGGCGGGTAAGCGCCTAATGCCGCCCCCAGTCTCGAGCGAGGACGCCTGGCGGCGCTCGACGTCCATCGATGAATTTGGGTTTATTACCATTGGTCAAATCCACACTAGTTCCCGCATGTGCAAGGACGAGAACAAGTCCACGTTTGTTCGGCGCGCGATCAAGGCGATGGTCCCTGGAAAGACGGTCTCGAGAAGACTGTCGCGGACCATGGTCGCCTGATGACGCCGATGTCGTCCTTTACTTTCTTTTTTATATATCGCATCCACGTAGTCTCGTTTCTAATACGTCTTTTATGATTTGTTTATGCCACCACGTCTTTTTTCCCTCTTATCATCATATTCCCCACCCCCGTCATCCTATCCACACCCGCTCCATTCATCATAGCACGTACATTGCTTACCCGCTATAAACTATTGCTATCGTCCATCATTGCATTGAGATTTCTTTTTCAGACTCGTCCTCTTTTCTTTTGCTACCTCATCGTCAGTCACGCTCCTCGTTACGCCGTCTCTTGTAACGTCTCCACGATGCTGTCCTACGTCCACATCCTTCCCTTGCATCCCAATCTATGCCCCCGTATTCGTTTTTAAATCTTATTAATTGCTTTTATGTTCACAACGTCATGCATGCATCGAATCGTTTTTGAAATATCGAGTAGTGCAAAGAAGGGAAGAAAGCAAAGTCCGCAAGTAAAAAAGCGTGAAAAGGTCATGTTACGCATTAGATCTACATTACGAACGCACGGTCATGGCAAGAGACGAATGCAAAATCAAATAAAAAAAAAAGGGGGGGGGGCGAGGACTTTCATGGCGGTGGCGGTCGTCGAATCGCTACTGGGGGTTTACTCCCCGCAGCGGGTCCAGGAGGTGCGCCGCCAGCGGCAGCAGCAGCAGCAGCAGTAGCA
>JBBPMM010000382.1:0-26933 GCA_038090335.1 Solioccasus polychromus
CTTTTTGGTACTCGTCAAGTTCAGAAGATGGGTTAGGCTCTGGCGCCTTATGAGGATCTGGGGCGGTAATGGTTGCAGCTCTAGTCTGGTTCTGGAACGGGTTGTTGGAATGGGGAGTAGACCCTTCTGTTTTCTTATCGTCGCGAGGATGGTTACGCGTGGTGCAACCCTTCTTATGGCAAATGAAGCACTGTCCTTCTCGGATGTGTCGAGCCTTCTCGACTGGGGAAAGTCGAATAGCGTCGACTTCCATAGCGTTGGGGTCCTTCCTATCATTAGAGAAGTTCCTCCATCCTAAACCCTTACACATATCCTTGATGCGCTCCTGCTGCGCATTAAATTTGCTAGCTTGGTCCATCCATCCTTGAAGCATAGTGGGAACCGTACCCATGGAGAGGATATTAGTGGTGATCTTTTCATCCAGTCCCCTTCCGAAGTATTCAATAAGGGCTTCTTCGTCAGAGAGACCAGTTTGAGCAGCCGCGAGGGAGAAATTGGCGACATATCTAGCGAAGCCATCCTTATCCCTCGTGTTCTGGGAGAGGTTTCAAATGGTGCGGCAAGCCTTACTAGCAGTGTCGTAAGGGAAGAACGTCTCGGCAAAGTCTGCAGCCATGACGTTGAAGGTTCGGTGGTCGTCGGGAATGTTAGGACTTTCCAGATGATAGAACCATCCTTCAGAGAAAACCTTTCCTCGTCCTTTGCTCATTTTATTAAGCGTGGTGAGCATCATTGCCTTATCGTCATAAAGGTCACCGTTCATCTTGAAATACGCCTTCATGGCAAGCATCCAGCGTATAGCATCCTCTGATTCTCTGGAGAAATCGTCCGGGAGTCCGGCCTTGAGTTCCGTAGTCTTGGCCATCTCTTCTCTCTTCTTAGTATAAGCGGCGACTCTTCAGGCTTCTTCTTCTTCTACGTAAGCACGTCTCTGTTCTCGAGAAGCTTCTGCTCTTCTCCTTACTGTTTCGTCGTCGTGTCCTTCCATGGACAGGTCCTGGGCAAGTTTAGCGTCTTGTTTGTCGTCGAGCTCCTTCTCCCAATCAACTTCTTGTTGTGGGTCTTGCTCGACATCAATGGGAGTCTCTTCGTGGGGTGGGTTTGGGAGCGACGTGGTTCGTTCGAGGGGGACCGAAGAAGAGGTGGAGGCAAAGGGGATGGAGTAAGGGTTATGGGTCTTCTTCTTCTTCTGATAGGGCGAAGGGTAGGCAGGACTATGAGGGGGAGTAATGGTGGATAGAGGGTTCCGTCTGCTGAGTAGAGGACGGTGAGAAGAGAGCTAGTTCTTTTGTTATGCTGAGGCTAGTAACTCAGCTAGTAACTGATATGATAGAGCCAGTGATAGACTCTAATCCTTTGGTGTGGAAGTCCTAAGACTATCAAGACAAGGGTGGTTTCTTCCCAGGTGAGAACGTCAACCCTTCCTTGAGGTATCTCCTGTGCGATAGTAGCAAAGAAGATATAAATCTGCTGATGTACCCCTCTCCGCGTGATTACGGAGGCTTCAAGAAGAGAGTACAGGATGACTGGAATGATGAGAGATCTCGCCCATCCTGAGCGGCTTGCTGGTTACTAGGCTTGGATTGCGTAGAACTAGCTAAGGTACAAGTGTAGGAAGTCTAAGTATTTATAGGTAGCGAAGGTGCACACAGACCAAGAAGAGAAAGGAAACTATCTAGAATGTTCCGGAGGATTCGTAACTATAAGAGGTAACCCTGGGCTCCGGTGCTACAAGGTAAAATGGAAGAAAATGGAAGACGGGAAACATAGGAACGATATTCGGAAAAAGTAGGAATACAACGGAAAGAAAAGGATAGGGGTCCAAGAAAACCATAACAGGCAGAATAAAGTGGTGATGTAAGGTAGTTAAGGAATGTGGGGCCCATATTGCTCTTACTGTACATAAGGTCCTTCTTTTGGACTTCCAAATGCAGTGTGCCAGGGGCAAAGAAGTGTGGATTGATCATCATAGATGACCTTGTCCACATCATGAGCATAGGAAGCCTTGAGGGATGCATGGTCCTTTGACATGCAGGAGGTCAGTACAGCAAATTTGATGGCCCTCTGCCTCAGAAGTGGCAACACAGAGGTGCTAACCAGGAGATGCTTGTGCAAACTACAAGTTTTTAACTAAACTCATAAAAAATGATGTGACATTCCAGGGTAATCACACAAACCCCCTGCTAGATCCACTATGTGGAACAGGAACTTTATCCTTATTTATGATGGCAGATGACCATATGACTGCCATTTTCCTGCAGGTATCAGGGGTCCCATCACATGAATACCCTATGGTTGGGGGATATACCAACAATCCTTTACTTGACCCTGTGAGGTGGGTGCCTTTTGACAATAGGCTAACATGAATGGGAATCCAGGCCTTGGCAGGAGGCAGTGCCAACATGCCTGATTATGGCTGACATAAAGATCCAGCTACAGACATGCTGGTTTCCCAGCTCTTGCCCTTCAATCCCAAAGGAATGAATGGAATCTCCTTAACCCTGGAGTCCAGGTATAATGAAGTAATGAGCAGGGCAAACAAGGGATGCCTGTAACAATGTGATGACAAAAGAGTGGAGGGGAACTAGGCAGGGCTTATGCCAAAGAGGTTTCAGCCCCAAGTAGGAAAGAGTGGATAGCTTTGGAATTATGTTATGCCATCATGGCCACTTATAACTCAGACTCAATAAAGAGCCCAAATCAAGTGTATTCCAAAGCTAAGGGAATCCCTAGCTTCAGGATGGACTATATATACTATTATACATGAGGGATGTGTTGTGCTGAGGCTAGTAACTCAGCTAGTACATAATGCAAGTGATAGAATCGGTGGTAAAGACAATGGTGAGGATGAGGCCAAATTCCTATGATGATGATGACTAGGACAAAGGTCCCTTCTTGTACAAAGCCCCAATGGATCTGGAAATCACAGTGGGTGACAACAGCAATGGCTATGAAGACTTGGTAGAAGGGAATGGTGGCTGGAGACTCTTACCCCAAAGAGTGGCTTGCTGGTTACTAAGCCTTGGATTGCATAGAACTAGCTGCAGTATCTAGTAGGGAGAGAGACTACTTATAGGGGAAGGTGTGCACACAGACCAAGACAAAACTGGTAAGTATCTAGAATGTTCTGGAGAATAACTACTTGTAAAGGGGTTACACAGCTCCAGTGCTGTGGGGCAAAAGGAAAGCTTACTAATTGTACAACTAAGGGAAAAGGGATATGGGTCCCTCAAAACCATAACATTACCCCCTTATTAAGCATTTGAGTTACTACTCGAACTTAGATCCTCCATTGGAGGGTTGTTCCCTTGTGAGTAGGGACAACCTCCATTGGAATGTCCTAGCTCCCAGCATAGGGTGCACAGTAGTCCTCGACATCACTTAGTTGGGTGGCCTGGGGCCCAAAGGAAGCATTGTGGACACCTAAATTTTTGGCATTCAGCATGCCAATGCCCCCATTCCTGGCATTTGAAACATTGCCTGAGACAAGGGGGAAGGGTTGGGTGGTCAACATTGATAGGGTTAGCAGGGGACCCAGGGGAGGTGTCCATGATTATGGTCTCTTGGTCAACCATTGGAGAAGGAGGGACAGGAGGAGGGACAGGGATTGGACTCCTGTAAGACGAGGACAATGTGGAGGAGTAAGGAGGGGTCTCTTCACATGAGGTCAGACGGGGAGTTGGATGTCTGTGGTGGATTCGACAAAGTGTCCTCAAGGGGCCAGCTGTTGGTGGAGAGGGGGTGCATGGGTGGTAGATGGGAGATGAGTTGTGAGGGGCCAGGTATGGAGGAGGGTTGGGAGGTCTGGCAGGGGTGAGCTGAGGGGCAATGTGGGCAGTGCTCACATGGACAAGTCTGTCATAGACATCCTCTTTGTCAGAGGTAAGGGAGGAGATAAGGGGTAGTATGATCTGTTGGAGTGCTGAGCAGGAAATACAGATTATGAACCCCCAAAAACCTTCATAGTGGAGGAGGTTGGAGACATGGTTGCAGATAAGGGTTTGGGAGTCGGCTAGGATCTGGTGGGTGATGTGAGAGGTGCTAGAATGTAGTCACTCATAGAGCAAGTGGTGTGTGAGGGTTTGGTGGTAGAGGCACACCAGGGCTTGGAGGGTGATGGTGTGGTTCCAGAGGGGGTCCTTTTCGACCAGGAACATAGTCCTGGGGTCAGAGAGCATGGCAGAGTAGAGGAGGCAGCATTGGTGGTCAGGGAGGTGATGAGCATAGATGGGGATGAAGGTGGAGGGGGTGGCGATGTTTGAAGACATAATGGTAATAGTAAAGGCAAGACTATGGGTGAGTGGGTCAAAGGTGGTTGGATCGGAGTTTAAAGGTTTTGACAGTTTTTATACTCCAGAAGAAGTTCAGTGGCATTGCCCAAGTTGAATTCTGGTTCCCAGGTATTTTTGGCTGACAAATATCCCTTCCATTTGATGAGGTATTGTCTTCTGCCTTGTGTCCCTTGGTGGTTTAGAATGTCTTTGACTTCCCATTCTTCTTCTCCTTCTATCTCCTTGGAGGGGGGCTTTAAGAAGTTAGGGCCATGTTCGGGGGTTTCCCTATAGGAGGATAGAAGGGAGGTGTGGAAGATGTTATGGATTTTCCAAGATGGGGGAAGTCAGAGCTCAAAGGTGATGGGAGAAACAACTTTGGAGATTTCGAAGGGGCCTTCTCTTCATTGTAGAGGTTGGTGCACCTCTACGTGTATATCCCTTCATTTTCTATATTTTCTGCCCTTATCCTTTCATTTACTTCATTCCCTTACATCTATAGTTCACCCAGTCTAGTGTAGACCGAACAGACTACTACGTATACCAACCAGACTATTTCCTATCTTACCTTTTATTATTCAATTACTCTTTTCATAAGTCCTTGTCATCACTTTAGACATTTAGGACCTTAGCTCTGATGTCGCATTTGGTGTTCAGGCCTTGTGTCATTTTTATTATGTCATCAGGTACTTCTTCCATATGATACTTAGAAGTCTGGGTATACCTGGACTATAAAATTTTGTATTCATCATTTGAAATGACAGCTACTGTTTGCTCACTTACCGTCACCATTGGGAAACCATCTCCCTCACTGTTTATACCATCTACCACACCATTTTCTGGACTGTACCACCAGTCTTCACACCTCATCATGCTCTATGATGCCTGGACTACTACCTACGACAGTCTGGAATACGACTGGACTGCTTTGTACACACCCTACTTTGTTCTAGGACTAACCCTACTCCAATAGAGTCCCTCTGGGGCGAACATATTTGCTCCCCAATTACCCCCAGGTGGCCAGGACTAGCAGTCCATTCAACCACCTTTCAGTCTATTCAACTGGAGCCCACTGTGAGGGACTCTAACCAGGGTTCCAGATGAAGTCTTTGACCAACACACCACCGTTTAGAAGTCAAAAATTTACTAGCTGAGTTCTGAAACCTAGACATATCAGGGGACAGCATCCTGATACCGGTCTCATCTGCTAACGTGCATCACAGCTCATCTCATCTGGACATCTCATCTCACTTGGATACCTTGTCTCACCTGGATATGTCTCAGTTCAGTCTGAAGTCTGATTGGTTGGAAGAACTTTGGTCCCGATCAGGCACACTGCCATCACTGGACAGACAGCCACAGCCACCGGAGTCTTTACACTCAACTAGGGTTTCACACTCTGATCTTCCAATAACTGATGACGTTTCAGCTGACATTATTGGTGCTGACGTCACTACTGATAGTGACCAAATACCCAGTGCCTTTATTCACTTGACTCCTTGGACTAGAAGAGAGGAGGATGTCAAGTCCCCAGAAAGAATTCCCCCAATTCCCCCAATTCTCCCAATTCCCTCAATTCTTGTTATGCTGAGGCTAGTAACTCAGCTAGTAACCGATGAAATAGAATCGATGGTAGATCCTATGCATCCTTCAGGGCCAAATCCCAATGAGGATTACAACAATGATAGTTGTCCCTCATTGGATGACCTCAATCCTAACTTGCAGGTTGCACTGGGCAATAGTTGCGATGAAGTAGATTACTTGATAAGGGACCTTGTGGTAGTGGATGATAGCGAGGTAACAGGCTGTCTGGTACAGTGGAAAGATGAGGGGTCTCACTCAAAGAGCAGCTTGCTGGTTACTAGGTTTGGATTGCATAGAACTAGCTATGGTACATGATGAGAAGGTTGACTATTCATAGTACAATAGAGTGTGCACAGACCAAGAGAGAAAAGGGAAACTATCTAGAATGTTCTGGAGAATATGATCAAAAGAAGTAATACTACAGCCCCAGTGCTGTAGGGAAAAACAGGAAGAATTGGAATGGTGGAATGTTATGGAATGTGATGGAAGGGTGATACAGAAGGAAATGGAAATGGAGGAAAATTGGAAAAATAGGGTCTAGGGTAAAACCATAACAATTCTCCCACTTCCCTCCTCTGCCTCAGAATGTCCTCCATCATGTCCTCTATCACCTTGCACTCCTCCATCCCCACTCACACCACTTTCCTCTTTGTCATCATTGTCTTTATCTTATCTCTTTCGCCCATCTCGGTCTATCTCAGTCTTACTGGACTACTCAACTATTGCTCCACTGCCTGCACCAGTTCCACCAACAATTATTCCTCCACCTGTTCAACCTATCTCTGCTCAACCTATTCCAATGTCTAACCCAACCCCCATTACCATGCCACTTTGTAGTACCCAGAATGCACCCAAGTTTGATGGGAAGGTTCTGTCTGCTCTTCCCAGGTTCCTGGAAGACGTTGATGGACTTGGTACTGCCGCTGGTCTTACTGCTGCTCAGAAGATTCACACTGCCATTCAGTATGCAGACTTAGAAGAGTCTGAAGGATGGGAGCTTCTAGATGAAGCTTCAGCTGCTCCTGCTGACTGGAATGATTTCATCTCAGCAGTTAAAGAATTATATCCTGGCTGCAAAGGTACTAACTGATATTGTCATGCTGACATCCAATATCTAGTCCAGGAGTACCAAGCCAAGCCAATGCAGACTATAGAAGACCTTGGTGAATACCAACAAAAGTTCCAAAAGGTTTCCAAGTTCCTTATCATGAATAGGAAGCTTTCCCAACTCGACTGTGACACTCTATTCCTCACCAGACTACCACTGGACTTGGGACAACAAGTCCAGCAGCATCTACTTATCACCAAGATTACTCACCACCCTTCTGACCTGTATGAGACTGTTGATGCAGCCAAGTTTCTTCTTACAGGTTCAGCCTAACCATATTACCCCACCTGGGCAGCACCAGTCCTGGCATCTCAAGTCCCACAGGCCCCATTGTCCAGTGGCACTCCTGTTGTTAAGCAGGAACAGGTGAACCTCCAGCAGTCTTTGAGACCGAAGGAGTGTGCATTTTGTGGCAATTTGGCTCACTTCATGAATAGCTGCCCTCACATAGACAGTTATATTCAAACTGGAAAGGCATCTTGAGGAACAGACGGCCGATTGTACCTTGCTGATGGGCAATGCATCCCTTGCATCCCTGGTACTTGGTGTCTTCAAGAATGCATAGACCAGTTGCCTATGCAGTCTGCTTCGGGCGTAGGATCAGCTGTCACAACTGGCATAGTTTCTTTATATCCATCCAAAATTGACGCTGTTTTAGATATTGATACTTCCATCTTAAGGATGTCTGTAGCAGATTCTTGGGATGATGAAGATAGTCCAGACTTGGATGACCCGGACTTCCATGCCTATCTATCACATGCTTGGGTGAGTTTCCAGGCAGACTGAGGCAAAGATAAGGGCAAATGCGTCCGCTTCAATGGTGTAGAACTCCCCTCTCACCATCCTGCACATCTAGCCTCTCAGTCTCCTACCATCGAAGAAGACATTGAAACCCCAGAGATCGCTGTGGCTCAGTCTAAGCCATCGGCACCACCTAGACTGGTCACTCCTGTTTCTCCACCTATCATTCCATCCATTCCAAAGCCAGCACCATCTATCCCTCCACTGTCATCGACCGCTCCTAAACCTCGTACCGACACCGTACATATATCCCTCTGCACCAGTCCCATCTGGACAGTTTCGCTACTCCTTCCCATTGGAGGATGAAGCAGCTCCAAAGAAAATCATAGACTGAGTACTCAAAATGATGATACTGGTCCCATTTAAAGAACTCCTTTCTGTTGTGCCAGAAGTCTGGAAACAGTTCAAGGACTTATCGACTTCGAAGTGCATCTCAGTCTCAGCTAATGCTGTCCATGTCAATGAGCTCTCAGGTCTGTTACGCTGAGGCTAGTAACTCAGGAAATATACACAGTGGTATATGCTAATGCGACGACATGGTAATCCTAGGATGATTACTATGAGAACGGTCGTCTCCCAGTAGAGGGTATCGACGCGTCCGTACGGTAGGTCCTGTACTGTGGTGATAAAGATGATTAGTTGGTATCTCACTCCTCTAACAGTGAGAAAGCTTCTTAGCGTGGTAGCTGAGAGTACTGGAATGATGGCGATGGTCTCGCTCGTTTTGAGTGGCTTGCTGGTTACTAGGCTTGGATTGCGTAGAACTAGCTAAGGTACAAGCATAGGACATCTAGGTATTTATAGATAGAGAAGTTGTGCACAGACCATGAAGGAAAAGGAAACTATCTAGAATGTTCCGGAGGATTTGTAACTATAAAAGGTAACCCTGGGCTCCGGTGCTACAAGGTAAAATGGAAGGAAACGGGAAATGGGAAAGATAGGAACAATAATCGGAGAAAGTAGGGACACAATTGGAGAGAATAGGAAAAGAGATAGGGGTCCAGTAAAACCATAACAGGTCGAGATCCTGGAGAGATTGCTTGTCGATTCAGTGACAGTGTCACTTGAAGTGATGACAGACTAATTGTTGCTCATCATAGTATTCCCCTTAGGTCTATCCAAGCTAGAGTTGCAGGGACACCCAGGACTATCACTGGAGTACTGGACTTGGGCTCAGGGATTATCGCCATGCCCAAACGGGTGTGGGAGACCCTCAAAGTGCCAGTCCAGTCCGACCATGTCATGACCATGTCAAATGCAAATACCACCACCTAGTCAACCATTGGTGTCATTGAAAACCTCCAGCTTGACTTTGGTGCAGGAGAGGTTTGTCTACAAGTCCAGGTCATACCATGGGCCAACTTTGATCTTTTACTTGGCCAACCATTTCATCATCTTATGAGCACTACTACTGATGACTTTCCAGACGGTTCACAAAATATCATGCTTTGTGACCCAAACTCCAGAAAAGAGTATAAACTACCCACCCAGCCCTGGACTGAAGGTTGTCCTTGGTGCCACCAAAATCTTCCTTGCACTAATCATCAGTCCATCGTTGAGATGGGTTTTTAGCTTTCGATGATCCACCAACCAGTCAGGGAGAGAGTTCTGACATTCTTTCTTTGACATTACCAAACTGGTCTTCCATTTTACTCTGGTCTTATGTTTTGGACTACCAACCGATTTCCCAGTCTTCTATGCTTTCCTATCTTTCTTTGACTCAATCGTCTCTAATCCCTTCTCATATTTCTGCGTTTGCTTCTTCCTTTTCCTATGATCTTAACACTCAAATTTGGGCATACAAGCCTGTCGCAAGGAAAGTCTGGCCAGTCGCAGTCCCTCTCAAGGAGGAGTATCATGTACTGTGTTGACTTCCTGACAATCCTCTTTCCAGACTATTACCTCTACCTACCCATACCCCAGACTTCATCCCTGGGGAACATTTCACTCGGGAACGTGCTGATGCTTTAGACCTCGACCCTGCCAAATGGCTTTGGCCCAAAGAAGTAAAATTAGTCTGGTGGATCGTTCTCAATCACGAAAAAGCCTTTGCTTGGGTCCCAACCAAGCGGGGCTGATTATATGAATGCTACTTCCAACTGGTCAAGATACCAACCATCCCCCACACACCATGGGTACTTCAAAATATACCAATACCCCCTTCCGCATGGGACCAGGCGATCCAAATTATCAAAGACCACATTGCGTCCAGAGTATACGAACCTTCAGCTGCAGCATACCAATCATGCTGGTTCTGTGTCCTTAAGCAGGACAAGAAGTCCCTTTGCCTTGTCCATGACCTACAACCTCTCAATGCTGTCACCATTTGGGACTCTTCAGTTCCCCCATTTGTCAAGCACCTAGCTGAATCTTTTGGCAGAAGTGCTGTCTATGGCATGATGGACTTATTTGCAGGTTACGATCAAAGACTGCTTCATGTGAACTCCCAAGACATGACTACATTCAATAGTCCACTTGGACCACATCATCTTACTACTCTTCCTATGGGTCATACTAATGCAGTACAGATATACCAAGTTGATATGGCATTTATCCTTCAAGACGAAATCCCTCACCATACTATGCCATTCATTGACGATCTCCCAGTGAAGTCTGGTACCACTTGGTATCAGAGACCAGACAGGTCCTACAAGACCATCCCAGACAACCCAGGGATTTGTCGATTCATTTGTGAACATCTAACTGTAGTCCACAGAATCCTTCAACAACTCCAGAACATCAATGTGATGGTCTCTGCCAAGAAGTTTGTTCTGGCAGCACTGGAAGCAACCATTGTTGGTCATAAATGCACATTCAAAGGTCGTGTTGCTCATGAGGCCAAAGTCCAGAAAATACGAGACTGGCCAGAGTGCATGAACCTAACACAAGTTCGTGGGTTCTTAGGGACTTGTGGAGTGGTATGTATCTACTGTACATCAGAAATTTTGCTGCTATTGCTCATCCTCTTGTAAACCTTACTCAGAAGGGTGTCCCATTTAAATGGGGAGATGCCCAACGAGAAGCTATGGCTCATCTGAAGGACGAAATCGTTCAGTCTCTGGTGCTTTGACGTCTGGACTATGAGTCCAACCGAGAAGTAGTCCTTGCCATGGACATGTCTCATATTGCAGTTGGTTTCATCCTCTCACAAGAGGGAGCTGATGGAAAGCAGTATCCTAACCAGTTTGGGTCTATCAGCCTGACCAAAGTTGAGAGCCATTATTCCCAAGCTAAACTCAAGCTATATGGACTATTTTGAGCTCTGTTACGCTGAGGCTAGTAACTCAGCTAGTAATTGATGAAGTATACGCGGTGGTATATGCTGATACATCATCGGGGTAATCCTAGAATGATTACAACAAGAACGGTCGTCTCCCAATAGAGGGTATTGATGTGCCCATACAGCAAGTCCTGGACAGTTGCAATGAAAATGATCAACTGATAAGTCACTCCCTGATGAGTGAGGAAACTCCTTAGCATAGTAGCTGAGAGTACTGGAATGGTGGCAGTCTTGCTCATCCTGAGCGGCTTGCTGGTTACTAGGTTTGGATTGTGTAGAACTAGCTAAGGTATAGGGACAAGATGTCTATGTATTTATAGGTAGAGGGAATGTGCACAGACCAAGAAGAAAGAAAAAGGAAACCATCTAGAATGTTCTGGAGAATAACGACTATAAAAGGTATCCCCTAGCTCTGGTGCTATAAGGCAAAATGGGAGAACTTGGAAGACGGAGGAAGTAGGAACAATGGTTGGGGAAAGTAGGAAGTAAATGGAAAGAATAGGAAGGAAAAGATAGGGGTCCCAGTAAAACCATAACATTACCCCCTTTGTAACCTTCAGCTCACTGAGCTGAATTATTCTCTCTGCCCGAAGAAGAATTCTCGTCAATAATCCAGGTGGCGACAGGAGGATTAGTGGAAATGTTAGGACAATAAGCGACTTTATGTCCCCTAATTCTGCAACCGTCGCATGGAAGACCTTGGCAAAAACTCTGTAAATGTCCAGGAGCCCATAGATAGCATTTCAGGCAACAATACTGAGGGCATTCTTGATACCAATGACCCCACTGTTGACATTTGAAGCATTGTCCTGAACAGACAGGAGTATCAGGGAGGGTATTGACATCGATGGGGTGTGTAGGGGTTTCCGGAGAGGGGGAACGAGGTGGGGACACCAGAGGAACAGGGAGATGGGTATTGTTGTCATATACCATGGTCAGGGACGACCACTCGGGTTGGGGGGTCCAGGTTGGCCTGGTGGGTTCGGGGATAGGAAGAGAAGGGGTGTCATCGTAGGATGAGAGGTGAGGTTGAGATGGCAATACGTAAGGTGTAGGGTGACGTCGAGGTCAATGAGCAGGGGTAGGGGGAAAGGAAGATGTGGGAGGGCTCAGAGAGGATGTGGAGGGAAGAAGGAAGCAGGGCTCAATTCTGCTAGTAGTAGTCAAGGGATATCCTGAATAGCAAGTCTCCTCAATGGGAGTGAGACCGTCCAGGAGGGACTGGAGAATGGGAATGGTAGCCGATGGAATGTGGTTCACAAAGAACCAAAATCCCTCTTGATGCATAAGGTCGAGGAGATGATCCAGCATTTGTTGGGTGGAATGGTCGATAGCTCACATGAAAGCAGAGCTTGGACCAGAGCGGGAACGTTGGAACAGCAAATCAGTAGTGTAGATTTGGTGATAAAGGCGTACCATCGTCTGTAACGAGGACACCTGAGTCCATAGAGGATCATGTTTGATGCAGAAGAGGGGGCAGGGATCAGCGAGGACAGTCACGAAAAGAATGTGGTGGTAGGAGACTGGGAGACATTCAGCATAGATGGAGAGGGACGACATGGTGAAAGGCAAAGGTGACAGATGAATGGAGGTGTAAAAGTGGGTTAATGGAGTTTCAAAGATGTCGTCGAGCTTTATACTCTTTGAGTACCTCCATGGCATTTCCCAAGTTAGATTCTGGTTCCCATGTATTCTCGGCAGAAGAATATCCTTTCCACTTGACAAGATACTGTCGCTGTCCTCATGTTCCGTGGTGATTAAGTATGTCTTCAACTTCCCATTCTTCTTCTCCTTCTATCTCTTCCGACGGGGGTTTTAGGAAATTGGGTCCATGTTCCGGTGTTTCCCGATAGGACAATAAGAGTGAAGCGTGAAAGACGTTATGGATTTTCCAGGATGGAGGAAGATGGAGTTTGTAGGCGAGAGGGGATACGACTTTAGAAATTTCAAAGGGACCTTCCCATCGAGGAAGGAGTTTCTTGGAGGTATGATGGAGGTGGAGGTCTCGGGCCTCCAGCCATACTTTATCTCCGACTTTCCAGGGTTTGAACTTAGAAAAGGTCCGTTCTTTCATGATCTGAGCAGAATTCTTGTGAGCCACTAAAGCTTCTTTCCATGCTTCCTCAAGGAGGGTAAGACGTTTTTCCAGGGCAGGGATGAACGTCTTTCCAAGAGGGGGGTATCCCCTGGGTTCATAGCTGAACATCAGAGAAAAAGGGGTCTTTTGAGTAGAGGAGTGAACGTTAGAGTTGTGGGAAAACTCGGCTAGCGGTAATAAATCCACCCATTTGTCAGGATGGCCCTCAGAGAATATTTGTAGGTATGTTTCTAGAGACTGGTTTGTTCATTCAGTTTCTCCATTGGTTTGTGGATGGTAGGCAGTTGAGAGGTGAAGGTCATAGCCAAGGAGTCGGGAGGGTTCCTGAGCGAAGGCAGAGGTGAATTGGGGTCCTTGATCTGAAATAACCGAAGAGTGGAGACCGAAATGAGGGAATACTTTTTCCAAAAATAGTTGAGCCACGCCCTCGGCATCAATGCTTTTAGAGCAAGGGGAGAAAATTACCCCCTTTGTAAGGCTGTGGTCGACCATGACCAAGATAGAGTCAAAGCCCTGGACCGGAGGAAGATCTGTGATAAGATTGACTGAGATCTGTTCAAACAGGCGGGAGGTGGCGGAAGGGATAGGAGAGAGAGGGGGGACGGTAGGGTGAGTGTTAACTTTGTTCTGTTGGCAAATAGCACAGCCAGAAACAAAATGGTGGACGAATGTGGAGAGACTGGGCCACCAAAAGTCGCAGGCAACAAGAGCATGAGTGCAGAAAATGCCACCGTGACCCCTGGCAAAGGAAGAATGGATGGAAGAGACAATATCGTGGCGAAGAGAGTCAGGAATGTAGAGGTGATTGCGGAAGTATAATTTCCCAGCCTTGAAGGTCCAATCACGGATAGAAGAGCAAGGAAAAAGAGGGGAGTCCTCGAAGGACTTGGCGATGGCATCAAGGACTAATGGGTTGGAAGTGGAAGATTGTGAGATTTTATCCATGAGGGCAAGGTCAATAGAACGAAGAAAGATGTCGTCAGGAAGGAGGGTGACAGCCTGATTGTCATCAGCTGTATCGACGTGATCTTTACAGGAAAGCGCATCTGTGGGACCCATTTGAGAACCTGGTTGATGGACAAATTGGAGGTCAAAGTCCTGAAGGAAAAGAAGCCAATGAGCCTGGCGACAATAGAGTTTCCATGGCTCTTGGAAATAGGATAAATTCTTATGGTCAGTGAGGACAGTGACTGGAAGAGAGGTACCCTGAAGATAATGTCGCCATTTGTAAAGAGCATGGATGACAGCAAGTAATTTGCAGTCATAGATATCATAATTTCGCTCTGCAGGAGATAGAGTCTTTGAGAGATAGGCACAAGGATGAAGATCTCCATTCGCATCTTTTTGCATCAGGATACCACCTGTGGCGACCAGAGAGGCATCAGTCATTAGAAAGAAAGGGGCAGTGGTGTCCAGAAGACGAAGGACAGGAGCTGACATAAAGATGTGTTGCAGAGTGCGAAAGGTGACTTTGTGGGGTTCTGCCCATTCCCAAGTGGTTGACTTCTTGGTAAGGTTGATAAGGGGTTGTGCGATGGTGGAAAAGTTTGCAATAAACTTTCGATAGAAATTGCAAAACCCAAGGAATGATCTAACGGCTTTAACAGATATAGGGGGTTGCCATTCTTGGATGGCCTTCAGCTTGGTTGGATCCATGAATGCCTGATGGTGTCCAACAACCATTCCCAGATATTCGACTTCAGCGACATCGAAAGAACATTTAGAAATTTTCAAGGAGAGACAAAGATCCTTGAGTCGCTGAAGAACTCATTTTGTCCGTTCCATATGTTGAGCAGGATCAGAGGAATGGATAAGGATGTCGTCCATATAGATGACAACCCAGCCTTCCGAGATAAGGTTGTGGAAACCGTCATTCATAAATGCTTGGAAAGTAGCAGGGGAGTTGCATAGTCCGAAAAACATCACCGTTGGTTTGAAGAGTCCAAACGGCATGATGAAGGCAGCTTTCCACTGGTCGTCGGGTTTGATAAGGACGTTATTGTACCCCCATTGTACATCGAATTTGGTAAAGATAGTAGAATCCTTCAGCTTGTCCAAGAGGTCAGAGATTAAGGGTAAAGGGTAGGTGTTCTTGACTGTATGGGAGTTGAGGTATCGATAATCTTGGCAAGGTCACAAAGAACCATCTTTCTTTGGTACGAAGAAGAAAGGGGACGCTTGAGGAGACTTCAATGGTACAATCTGACCGGTTCGAAGATGTTCATCGACGAACTCTTTACATGTCTCCATTTCTTTAGGATTAAGGGGGTAGACTTTGGCGATCTTTGGGACGAAAGACTTGTCAAGATCAATTCCATGATTGAAGGATCGAGATGGGGGAAGAAGATCATGGGTCTTTTCCTCAAATATGGAGGCATATTCGTTATATTCCAGAGGTAAGACCTTCACTTTCTTTGGGGCAGCAATGGCTGCTTCAGTGGCAATAGTGGTTTTCCACAATGATTCTACTAGATAGTGTTGTTTGAGAGCTTCTCCTTCAGCATTATGGTTCTCGGATAGGGCAGGGATAGTGACGACTCGATTTGTCCAATCGATCTGTGGATTTACCTTTGTAAACCAGGGGATCCCTAGGATGACTCGATCTCCTCTGCAGTTTAGTACCAAAAAGCAGATAACTTCTTCTTGTCCTGCCATATTTATGGCCAGGAAGGTTTCTTTCCAAATAAACCCCCCTTTATTGGTGGACCCGTCAGCATTAGAGGCTTTTATGGGAGAAGGGAGTTGCTTAGTAGGGAACTGATACTTGGCGATAGTGATGGGATCGATGAAGTTCTTGGTGGCCCCTGAGTTGATGAGAGCATTGATTTCAGCGGTTTTCATTCCATGATAGAGAGAGATGGGAATCCAGATAGATTTCTCTTTCTTACTGGTATAAAGGATAGGAGCGGAACGTTCCAAAGGATAAGACGCTGAAGCTTTCCTCCATTCCTGAATTCTCTCTTCGATAGACATCCTCGAGACCTTTGTCTTGTCTTCTTCGAAGCACCCTTGAAGGACCCATACGAGTTCCTTCTGATCGACCTTTCGTCCTTTGAGGACCTTTAGATACTTGTCGAGGTCTGAGGATGGAGGAGGTTCTGGTGCCTTAGGAGGATTAGGGGTGATGATAGCTGCAACCCTAGTCTGATTCCTAAAGGGATTATTAGATCAAACAGGAGTGGACCCTTCCACCTTCTTATCGTCATGAGGATGGTTATGAGTGGTGCAACCCTTCTTATGGCAAATGAAGCACCTCCCTTCACGAATGTGTCGAGCTTTCTCAACAGGGGAGAGTCGAATGGCGTTGACTTCCATGGCATTAGGGTCCTTCCTATCGTTAGAGAAATTTCTCCATCCTAAACCCTTATGCATGTCCTTAATGCGTTCCTGCTGCGCATTGAACTTGCTGGCTTGGTCCATCCACCCTTGAAGCATGGTGGGAACGGTGGCCATGGAGAGGATATTGGTAGTAATCTTCTCGTCTAGCCCTCTTCCAAAGTATTCGATAAGGGCTTCTTCATCGGCAAGCCCGGTCTGAGCAGCTGCAAGGGAGAAGTCGGTGACATATTTGGTGAATCCATCCTTATCTCTAGTATTCTGAGAGAGGTTTCTGATGGTTTGATGAGCCTTACTAGCGGTGTTGAATGGGAAGAAGGTTTTGGCAAAATCCGCGGCCATGACAGTAAAGGTACAGTGGTCATCAGGGATATTAGGACTTTCCAGATGGTAGAACCACCCTTCGGAGAAGATCTTTCCTTGTCCCTTGCTCATCTTATTAAGTGTAGTGAGCATCATTGCTTTATCGTCATAAAGGTCACCGTTCATTTTGAAGTATGCCTTCATGGCAAGCATCCAGCATATCGCATCCTCTGATTCTCTGGAGAAGTCGTCCGGGAGTCCGGCCTTGAGCTCCGTGGCTTTGGCCATCTCTTCTCTTCGTCGATTAAGGTATTCAGCAGTTCTACGGGTTTCTTCTTCTACTAAAGCATGTCTCTGTTCCCGAGAAGCTTCTACTCTTCTCCTAACTGTTTCGTCATCGTGTCCTTCTGCGGACAATTGCTGGGCAAGTCTGGCATCTTGCTCGTCGTCTAGCTCTTGCTCCCAATCAACTTCCTGTTGTGGGTCTTGCTCGACGTCAATGGGAGTCTCTTCGTGAGACAGTTCTGGGAGCAACATGGTTCACTCAAGTGGGATGGAAGAAGATGCAGAGGCGAAGGGTATGGAGTAAGGGTTAAGGGATTTCTTCTTCTTCTGGTAGGGCGTAGGGTAAGCAGGGCTGTGAGGAGGGGTAATGGTGGATAGAGGGGTTCTGTCCGCTGTAGAAGGGGACGGTGAAGAGAGCTAGTTCTTTTGTTATGCTGAGGCTAGTAACTCAGCTAGTAATTGATGAAGTATATGCGGTGGTATATGCTGATATGTCATCGGGGTAATCCTAGAATAATTACAACAAGAACAGTCATCTCCCAATAGAGGGTATTGACATGCCCGTATGGCAAGTCCTGGACAGTTGTGATGAAAATGATCAACTGATAAGTCACTCCCCGATGAGTGAGGAAACTCCTTAGCATGGTAGCTGAGAGTACTGGAATGGTGGCGGTCTCACTCGTCCTGAGCAGCTTGCTGGTTACTAGGTTTGGATTGCATAGAACTAGCTAAGGTATAGGGACAAGATGTCTATGTATTTATAGGTAGAGGGAATGCGCACAGACCAAGGAGAAAGAAAAAGGAAACTATCTAGAATGTTCTGGAGAATAACGACTATAAAAGGTATCCCCTAGCTCCAGTGCTGTAAGGCAAAATGGGAGAACTCGGAAGATGGAGGAAGTAGGAACAATGGTCGGGGAAAGTAGGAAGTAAACGGAAAGAATAGGAAGGAAAAGATAGGGGTCCCAGTAAAACCATAACAAGCTCTTTGCTCAGTCCGAGTTTTCATTTTGGAGTAACTAACCTCATTGTCAAAATGGATGCGAAGTATGTCAAGGGTATGATCAACAACCTGGACTTACAGCCGAATGTGACCATCAATTGGTGGATCACTGGCATTTTGTTGTTCCATTTTCAGCTTTGTCATACATATCCCTGCAGAACGTCACACCGGACCAGAAGGACTATCCTGCTGCCCTCGGTCTGATGATGATCCTCCCAAAGAATCTGACTTCGAGGACTGGATCAACAATTCTTACTCCTTCTCTATTACCCTTCTAAATGATAGATCTTTTCCTTTTGCTTCTCCTACCATCCATACACACTTCTCCCACCATTCAACATCTGAACTACCACCGCCCTCAACCCCCTCCGTTTTATCCACGTACTCTGCACCACCACCTTATTTGACATTCCATTTCATTTTTGCCTCTCTGGTCTTACCTCCTGCACTGACCCCTTCTTCATCCTCACCCACCAAGTCCTTGGACTACCCCAACATTCCTTGGTCTCCAAAGGCCATTGCTTGAGAGGCATGAATTGCCCTCATTCGGTCTTTCCTTGAGACCTGGGTTTGTCTAGCCAAGATGTCAGACATGGACTTCCAGTCCTTTGTCAACTTGGCCTCCAAGTTCTTTATCCTCAACGGTTGTCTTTGGCGTCATGAACCCCACAGCTGCCACCAACTAGTCATACCAGAGAACTGACGTTTTCAGCTCATCAAAGAAGTGCATGATGACCTCAGTCACAAGGGCGTGTTCAAAGTCCGGAGCCATCTTTTACTCTGGTTCTGGTGGCCCATGTTGGTCAATGATGTCAAATGATTTGTTCAGACTTGTCACGAATGCCAGATTCGGCAGACAAGTAGATTTCATACATACTTTGTTGGTTACTAGCTGAGTTACTAGCCTCAGCATAACAATTGGCATCTTTTTGCATTAGTATACCCCCTGTGGCGGTTAGTGAAGCATTGATCATGACAAAGAATGGGGTGGTAGTATTGGGAAGATGGAGAACTGGGGTCATCATGAAGATCTTTTGTAAGGTGTGAAAGGCATTTTCTTGGAGGGACTCCCAGTGCCACGGGATGGACTTCTTCGTCACCTCAATGAGTGGTTGGGCAATTGTGGAGAAATTGGCAATAAATTTTCTGTAGAAGTTACAGAACCCTAAGAAGGAGCATACACCTTTGACGGAGGCAGGGGGGTTCCATTCCTCAATGGCTTTCAGCTTATTGGGATCCATCGAAGCTCAATGGTTGCCAATGATCATCCCTAAATACTTGACTTCAGTTACATCAAATGAGCATTTAGAGATCTTTAGGGAGAGATGAAGTTCCCAGAGTCAGTGGAGAACCTTCTTCATGTGGATTCTGTGTTCATGGGGGTCAGAGGAGTGAATTAGGATATCATCCATGTAAATGACTACCCATCCTTCAGAGATGAGGTCTTGGAAGGCATTGTTCATGAACGCTTGGAACATAGCAGGGGAGTTGCAAAGTCCAAAGAACATGACCATCAGCTCGAAGAGGCCAAAGGGGGTGATGAATGCTGCCTTCCATCAGTCTTCTGGTTTGATGAGGACATTGTTGTACCCCTATTGCACATCAAACTTGGTGAAGATGGTCAAGTCTTTTAGTTTATCCAGGTGGTCCGATATGAGAGGGAGTGGATATGCATTCTTAACAGTATGGGAGTTCAAATACCAGTAATCTTGGCATGGTCGGAGTGAGCCATCTTTCTTTGGGACAAAGAAGAATGGGGAGGCTTGGGGGGATTTTGACAGTATGATTCATCCAGTCCAGAGATGTTCATCAACAAATTCCTTACATGTCTCCGTTTCCTTAGGATTCAGGGGATAGACTTTAGTGACTTTCGGGATGAAGGAGTCATCTAAGTCAATTCCATGGTTGAAGGGTCGAGACAGGGGGAGTATGTAGATCATGAGTCTTTTCTTCAAATACCAAGGCATACTCATTGTATTCTGGGGGAAGGGTTTTCTTTTCTTTGGGGGCAGAGATAGCTACTTTGGTAGCTATGGTGGTTTTTCACAGCAATTTGACTAAGTATTGCTGTTCCAAGGCTTCTCCTTCAGTGTTCTGGTTTACTGGGGTGTAAGAAACAAGGATAGTTCATGTTTTCCAGTCTATTGTTGGATTAACCTTGGTTAGCCAAGGGATCCCTAGGATGGCTCTATCCTCTCTGCAGTTAAGGACAAGAAAACGGACAACTTCCTCCCATTCCCTGATCTTAAGAACTAGGTGGGCTTCTTTCTAAGTAAAGCCTCCTTTATTCTCAGATCTGTCTATGTTAGATGCTTTGATGGGACTTTGGAGTTGTCAAGTAGGAAGTTGGTACTTTGCAATCATTATTGGGTCCACAAAATTTTTGGTGGCCCCTGAGTCTATTAGAGCTTTAATTTCAGCAGTTTTTGTTCCGTGGGATAAAGAGACGGGAATCCGAATAGATTTCTCTTTCCTATTGGTACAAATGACAGGAGCAGAATGTTCTGGAGGAGAAGATGCTGATACTTTCCTCCGCTTTAAAAATCCAACTTTTCTTTTAAGTCAGTCTTTGCTACTCTTTCTTCCTCAGGTTCTCCTTCCTCAAAGCATGCTTGGAGGACTCTGACCAACTTCTTTTGATCAACCTTTTGTCCTTCAAGGACTTTGATGTATTGGTCTAAGTCTGAAGGTGGAGTTTGGTCCTTGGGGATAGGAGTCTCTGTGGTGGTGGCAGTGACTCGAGCAGGGTTGCAAGGAGGTCAAGGAGGTCCTTGATTTCCTCCTTTAGGATGGTTCCTTGCAATGCATCCCTATTTATGGCAGATGAAGCAGCATCCTTCTCTGATGTGACATGCATTTTTGACTGGGGAGAGGTGGACTGTGTCTACCTCCATGGCATTCGGGTCCTTCTTGTGAGAGAAGTCTTGCCAGCCAAGGCCCTTCCACATATCCTTGATGCATTCCTGTTGAGCATTGAACTTGCTGGCCTGCTCCATCCATCCTTGGAGAGTGGTGGGGATGGCAGCCATGGAGAGGATATTAGTGGTGATCTTCTCATCTAATCCTCTCCTGAAATATTCAATGAGGGCTTCTTCATTGGCAAGTCTGGTCTGGGCAGCAGCAAGAGAGAAGTCTGCCATGTACTTAGCGAACCCATCTTTATCCTTAGTGTTCTGGGTAAGGTTTTGGATGGTTCATCAAGCTCTGCCAGCCATATCAAAGGGGAAGAAGGTTTTGGCAAAGTCCACTGCCATGATATCAAAGGTTCTGTCAGAGTCTTTAAGGTTAGGACTCTCGAGTTGATAGAACCAGCCCTCGGAGAAGACCTTTCCTTGTCCCTTACTCATCTTATTCAGGGTGGTAAGCATCTTTGCTCTGTCGTCATAGAGGTCTTCATTCATTTTGAAGTACACTCTCATGGCAAGTATCCATCTTATGGCATCTTCCAATTCTCCAGAGAAGTCATCAGGAAGGCCAGCTTTCAGTTCAGTGGTTTTTGCCATCTGTCATTGCCTGTTGAGGTATTTGGCTACTTGGCATGCTTCTTCTTCTTCTGCAATACATCTCTGTTCATGAGAAGCTTCTACTCTTCTCTGAATTTCTTCTTCGTCAAGTTGTTGTTGTGCTAATCTTGATGCCAAGGCTTGATCTTGATCATTGTCGAATTCCTGTTCCCAATTGAAGTCTGGTCATGGGTCTGTAGGTAATTCAAGGGTGGGTTCTTTTTCTACTTCAATGGGTGCTTCCAACAGCAGGTCTGGAAGGGATGTGGTGTGTTCGAGGGGAATAGCGGAGGAAGAGGCAAAGGGTATGGAGTAAGGATTATGGGGTTTCTTCTTTTTCTGGTACAAGGAGGGGTAGGGGGATCCTCTAGGAGGGGTAATGATGGATAGAGGGTTCTGTCCGCTAAGTAGAGGATGGTGAGAAAAGAGCTAGTTCTTTTGTTACGCTGAGGCTAGTAACTCAGCTAGTAACCGATGAAGTAAAATTGGTGGTAAAGGTGATGTCTTGGATGCAGCCAGATACCAATGATGATGATGACGATGAGGAATGTCCCTTGCTGGACGAAGTCTATCCTGATCTGAATATTGTGCTGGACAATAGTCACAATAAGGAAGTAGACTTGATATGCAGCCCTCCTGGTGATGAGGATGGTGAGGTAGCAGGCGGTCTACATTACCGGAATGGTGGCAAAAGGGGTCTCACTCCTTTGAGCAGCATGCTGGTTACTAGGCTTGTATTGCATAGAACTAGCTACCATCTATAGTACAAGGCCCAGGTATTTATAGTACAGAGGGTGGTGCACAGACCAAGGGAGAAAAAGGAAACTATCTAGAATGTTCTGGAGGATAAGGACAAAATGGGTGAAGGTACAGCTCTGATATTGTAGGGCAAAATGGGATAGATGGAATATTTGGGGAAAGACAGGATAGATTGGAACAGGATGGATCGGAATAGGAATAAGTCAGAATGAGGAAACTCGTAACATAGGAAAATTGTAACACAGACCAAGACAAAACTAGTAAGTATCTAGAATGTTCTGGAGAATAACTACTCATAAAGGGGTTACACAGCTCCAGTGCTGTGGGGCAAAAGGAAAGCTTACTAATTGTACAACTAAGGGAAAAGGTATAGGGGTCCCTCAAAACCATAACAGGATGACATCATAAGAATGACATCATCAGTCTATCTAATAATATAAATAGGGGTATGCTATGCTACAATGCAGAAAACATATGATACAAGAATATATCTAAATAAGGAGTAAAGACAGGCATTGAAAGAGCAAGGATATGATCTAGAATAGGCTAGACCAATAAATAGGGGGACATGCTGTATACATGCTGTGATAGCAATGTATATGCATCATATAGAATAGTCTAGAGGGAGCTAGACCTCAGGAATTGATGAGGATGCATCAAGACATGTATGCAAGAGGATAATATCCAAGGATATATCCTAAAGAGGATAAATAGTGGACAAAGGAAAGATCTTTAAGAGGTATGATCTAATCTAAGCAGTGATAAGGTTGATGATGTGGGAAGACTCTAAGCATCATATAAGATATCTAATCTAAGGTTTAATAGATATTAGGATTAAGGAGGAGATAAGATCATTGGGATTGATCTATACTCAGGATAAGATATGCATTCATGATAATGCATAAATGGGGATTTGCATCAAAGAGCAAATGTAGTTGGATAATAGATAAATAGATTATCTAAGGAATGGATAGGTGTAAAGAGGTTCTAACATGATGATGATGAGTAGGCATTTAGCAACTCATTTCAGTACACAATCGAGAGAATGAGTTGGACTGTTTGGCAGGTGTACTTGATGGAACCTTAGTCTATATGCTTGTGAGAACAGCTCAGTTCAAAACCAAAAGGACTGGCCACATCTTAGGAACATCATCGATTTCACCATAGATACAGGGTTGACCCATATTTATAGGCACCAAGACCCTTACACTGAGGTAGCAAGTCCACAATTCTTAAATGGATCTGAACTGAATTTTACTCATTATATGGATGCTTAATGTATCATAGAAGCACTCCTTGTAATATTTAATTGTGAAAAAAGTCGCGAGGATCTGACCTGAGAGTGTTTTTTTTGGGGTGCGAATAGTGTTGTGGGCAAAACTATATCGAGTTGATTCTGCCAGTAGTACTGGTAGAACTGGCAAAACCCAAGATTTGTGCCAGTTGTGCCAGCGCAGCAAAACAAAGAGGATGCTAATGACAACTATGGACAATCCAGACCACTTGTCATGGGCATGACAATCCCAACATTACTCCACCTTTATTCTGACATAGTACTCCACCCTTATACCTTTTCATTGCTTAAGTTTACTCTGCCTCATTTACTCCACTCCAACCTAGCGTTACATTCTAGTTTCTTACATGTTTCATCTTGACACCTTCTACCCTAGTTTCATCTTGACATCTCCTTCATCCTAGTGTCAACCCTGACACCTCCATTCCTGTTTCACTATGACACCTTACTCCTGTTTCATGAATCAGCAGCCAACACTCGTTGCTACTGTTTCAGCCTACTCATGTATAAATACTGTAGTTTGCTGAGGACTTCTCCTCAGTTTGAATATCAACTAAGTTCCCCCACTATTCTCTCCTGCTCTCCTCAAGTCTTAGTTCAGATTCCTCCCCAACTAAGCATCTGACCTCTCTCCACCTTCACCCTCCGAAATACAGGGCACAAGTGCATAAGGGCGCAGCTCTCTGCCTGAGTAGCTGAAGCCAAGCCTGTCTGACCCACCTCCAACCCAAGTCTGCCTACTTCGTCTCCTTCTGACTGCAGAGCAAGAGCAGAATAGTGTTGGACCTGACACTTGACACCACTTGACAACATCAACAGTGCAGCATCCCACCCTCTGTCACCCTGCTGATCATGGTTGACCACTGTGGCTATCTCATCTGGGGCATGTGGCACAATCCCTTTGTCCACTCAATCCAACTCATCAAAGTTGTACACGGTACCTTCCAATATTCCCCTTTCAGTGATTCTGTTGTGTCACTCATCCAATGTTCCCTGTTCAAATGCAGAAAACAGTGTGTCCACTTCATCCAAGGAAATTGTCTCAGGACTGGCAAGATCTTCATCAGATTGTGCAATGAGCAGCAGAACCCAGGTGAAACTTTCTTCTAAATCCTTTGCAACATCGATATTGATTCCAGGTTGTGCTTGTGTGTGCATGTGGGCATGATGATGTCAAATCTGCTCACCATTTCCTGCCTTCATCATATGCATATGAAAATGTAGGTTGGCTCATATTTTTCCAAGGGTCTCGAGGGTTGAAACTGAGAGATTGCATCAATGAGGGGACTGAGTGCTGCCGAGGTCAGAAAACAAATGTTTAACATCACCAGCATGTGGAACAATAGAATGCATTGTGATTGCAAAGGCTTTGAGAGGATGATCCTTGGAACTGATTGGAAGACTCTCCCACCATATGAGACCATCAGTGCTGCCACCTGCAAATGGTGAGTGCATCAAATTGTATGTTTGCATGTCCCTGATAAGCTTTGCCACCTTTTCCTTATCCCAATTCCATTGTTTGGCAATGTCTAGTGTGACTTTGATCATGAACTCCATTGTCCACCCATTTGCTGCTTGCATGATAGCAAGTTTGTGACACATTGGATGAAGGAACAGAGCAAGAGAGTGGTATTTTGTGTTCATGGCATGAAAGTGGCAGGTGAAAACTGCTTTGGCATGTTGCCAAAAGCCCACATCCTCGCCAGAGTCAAGAGATAGTTGGGCCATTGACTTTGCACAGTGGATGAGCTCAAGCATACAGTCAGCAAGGGATGCTTGTTATGATTCTATGTTGCCAATCACATCGACAACAAATTTTGTGGTCTTTACTAGCTGTTCAAGAAGCTTCCAGTAGTTCTGTTGATGCAATATGACTTCAATCACATCAGATGCTATGGGGCTTTCACCATTAACTTGATGCTGTGCATGTGGCTGAATACAGACTTGAAAAAGTGGGCTTCTATGAAATCAAACTTATTCTCAGTTTTATTCCTTCATATGACAAGGAAAACTTTACTTGTATGATAAGACACTCAAACAATGTAGAATAAGTGCATAGAACCAAGACTCGCAGTTTTGTTTTAGCTGTTGTTTAATTCCTTGTTGCTTGGCTTCAGTATTGAGCTGTCCACCCCAATAGTGCAATGTCGTGAAAAAGGCAACTACATGGGTAGTTTGCATCACAATCTTCTTCATTGTAGGGTATGCTACAATTTCTCCAATCAAGGTGTTGAGACTATGGAGAAAGCATGCAAATGTCTATAAATATTTAACAGGTAATTTTTTATGCCATCACAAGTAATAACTCACCAAAACCCATGGAAGTTTTCCTTGGAAGTTATGGTGATAGGCTTGCATTACAGTAGGATTATCTGTGGTAACTGCTATAATATTCTTTCCATCACCAATCTCCATCCCATTCATTGCTTTTTGAGTGATAGCAACAAGATTACCCTGATTTCCTGTCATATCTTCAAGTGCCAAGACAATAGGATAATGATTGACCTCCACTGCGACTGATCCATAAAGGCTTTGTTTGAGGATGTCCTCCCAACCATCAAGAAGCAAAGTCAGTTTCTTGCAACCCTTTAGCCTGTCTATGTCCTCTTGCTGGACACACACACATTCACTGTCAAGAAGATTGTGTGACAAGATATATCGGGAAGGAGCTTTGTAAGATGGATGAATAGTGTCAAGAAAAAGCTGAAAAAATGGATCTTCAGCAGCAAGAAAGGGTACATTTGCATGAATAAACCATCTACAATGATTAGATGATCATGTGCTCATAAAATGGAATAGCATAACACACTGAAGAAACCGAGAATTTGCTTGACATTGCTGCACATCTGATAGGGGATAATCAACATATCCATCAAGTGAGTGCTTCTTCTGCTTCTGAGTCCCAATGGGGACAACGTGGCCCAAAGCACTGGCAGTGGCTGCATTCCCATGAGAATCCATGTCCGGAACCATAGTAGTAGCCTGAGTTTTGCCCAGAATAAATGATCTTGCCTCTCTCCGCACATGTCAAGCGTCGGTCTAACGCTATTCCACTCTTGCTCTGATGTCGGAGGGAGACGCGGTAGGCGGACTTGGGTCGGAAGTTGGTCGGACGGGCTTGGCTTCAGCTACTCAGGCAGAGAGCTGTGCCCTTACGCACTCGTGCCCTATATTTCGGAGGACAAGGGTATCGAGAGGTCAGATGCTTAGTCGGGGAAGAATCCGAGCTAAGACTTGAGGGAAGCAGGAGAGAATAGCAGGGGAACTTAGTTGATATTCGAACTGAGGAGAAGTCCTCAGCAAACTAC
>JBBPMM010000383.1:0-26907 GCA_038090335.1 Solioccasus polychromus
GAGTACAAAATTTATAGTCCGGGCATACTCGGACTTGTAAGAAAATATGGAGGGAAATGCATGGACTATGTACCTAATGACATAAAAGGAATGGGTCGAGACCGGGAATATGAAATACTGACCCTGATGGGCGGCGACGGAAAATCCCGACTCGGTCCCGAGTAGCCCAAACGTCTAAGGTGATGTCGGAGCTACGAACCGAAAGGTCAAGTGAAAATAGGGGAAACTTACAAAAAGGGTAACCAAGTAAGAAATCATAGCAAAGACTAGTCCGTTCGGTGTACGCACTAGTCCGACCGGTCTGTCATGGACTGTGTAGACCGACGAACCGGACTATCGCGAAACATAGGTAAGTAAAGTGTTCGAGTGATGGAAACATAGAAAACATAAAGTTATACACGTAGAGGTGTATCAACCTCTACAACGTCTTGGCAAAGTCTGCAGCCATGATGTTAAAGGTACGATGGTCGTCAGGGATGTTAGGACTTTCTAGATGATAAAACCATCCTTTGGAGAAGACCTTTCCTCATCCTTTGCTCATCTTGTTAAGTGTGGTGAGCATCATTGCCTTATCATCGTAAAGGTCACCGTTCATCTTGAAGTATGCCTTCATGGCAAGCATCCAGCGTACTGCATCCTCTGATTCTCTGGAGAAGTCGTCCGGGAGTCCGGCCTTGAGTTCCGTAGTCTTGGCCATCTCTTCTCTTTGTTGGTCTAGGTATGCAGTGGTTCTGCGGGCTTCTTCTTCTTCTACAAAAGCACATCTCTGTTCCTGAGAAGCTTCTACTCTTCTCCTTACTGTTTCGTCATCGTGCCCTTCTGTGGACAGTTGCTGGGCAAGTCTAGCATCTTGCTCGTCGTCAAGCTCCTGTTCCCAATCAACCTCCTGTTGTGGGTCTTGCTCGACGTTAATGGGAGTCTCTTTGTGAGACAGTTCTGGGAGTGATGTGGTTCGTTCGAGGGGAACGGAAGAAGAGGTGGCGACAAAGGGGATGGAGTAAGGGTTATGGGTTTTCTTCTTCTTCTGATAGGGCAAAGGGTAGGCAGGACTGTGAGGTGGAGTAATGGTGGGTAGAGGATTCCATCCGCTGAGTAGAGGACGGTGAATAGAGCTAGTTCTTTTGTTACACTGAGGCTAGTAACTCAGCTAGTAACTGATGAAATATACATGATGGTATATGCTAATTCGTCAACGAGGTAATCATAGAATGATTACAATGAGAACGGTTGTCTCCCAATAGAGGGTATTGACTTGTCCATACAGTAAATCCTGTACTGTAGCGATGAAGATGATTAGTTGGTATCTCACTCCTTGAACAGTGAGAAAGCTTCTTAGCGTGGTAGCTGAGAGTACTGGAATGGTGATGATGGTCTCGCTCATCCTGAGCGGCTTGCTGGTTACTAGGCTTGGATTGCGTAGAACTAGCTAAGGTACATGTCTAGAGAATCTACCTATTTATAGGCAGGAGGAATGCGCACAGACCAGGAGAGGAACAGGAAACTATCTAGAATGTTCCGGAGGATTCATAACTATAAATGGTAACCCTTAGCTCCAGTGCTACAAGGTAAAATGGAAAGAATCGGAAGACGGGAAAAATAGGAGTGAAGACTGGGAAGAGTAGGGAATAAACGGGAGAAATAGGAAGAAAATGATAGGGGTATCCAAAACCGTAACACTTGACTGCGACGCCCTCTTCCTCACCAGACTACTAACGGACTTGGGCAACCAAGTCCAGCAACAACTTCTAATCACCAAAATTATGCATCACCCATCTGATCCTTACCCCATCGCTGACACCATCGACACTGCCCAATTCCTTCTCACCAGCTCAGCACTATGACCCTTGCCCACAGCCGGTCAGCAACAGACTGCCCAACCTTACTACCTGGCCTGGGCAGCACCAGTACTGACACCCCAAGTACTGCAAGTCCCTTCATCCAGTGGCACTCCTGCCATCAAGCAGGAGCAGGTAAACCTCCAACAGTCTATGAGACCAAAGGAATGCACCTTCTGTGGTGATCCCGCTCACTTTATGAATAGTTGCCCCCACATTGATGCATACTTGCAGACCAGCAAAGTGTCCTGGGGTACTGACAGACATATATACCTCCCCGATGGGAAGCATATCCCATGCATTCCTGGCACTCATCACCTCCAGGAATGTTTAGACCGTCTACCCACACAGTCCACCCCAAGCGCTGCTTTGGCTGTCACAGCTGGTATCGTTTCATTGCATTCACACGAGATTGACACCATTGTAGATATTGACCCATCCATCTTTATGACCCCTGCAGCCCACTCTTGGGAAGAAGATGAAGAAGATAGTCCAGATCTTGATGACCCAGACTTCCAATCATACCTATCTCGTGCTTGGGCTAACTTTCAGGCAAACCGAGCTAAGGACAAGGGTAAATGAGTTTGATTTGATGGTGTAGAAGTGCCCTCTCATCGCCCTGCTCATCCAGCTTCTCGGTCTCCCACCATCGAAGAAGACATTGAGATGCCAGAGATAGCAGTGGCTTGGTCTACACCATCAGCCCCGACAAGACTGGCCACTCCTGTCACTCCAGCCGCCCTGACTAGACCGGTTACTCCCATTGTCCCCATCACTCCAGCTATACCCACACCAACTCCATTCATCCCATTGTCATCCACCATCCCCAAACCATGCACCAACACTGTATACCCTGCCATACCAGCCCCTACTGGCCAGTTTCATTACTCCTTCCTGTTGGAGGATGAAGCAGCACCCAAGAAGATCTTAGACTGAGTACTTGAAACAACCGTACTGGTCCCGTTTAAAGAACTAATATCTGTAGCACCAGAAGTCCAGTGTTACGGTTTTGGGTACCCCTATCTTTTCCTTCCTATCCTTTCCGTTCATCTCCTATTTTTCCCAACTTCATTCCTATATTTTCCTGTCTTCCGATCCTTTCCATTTTACCTTGCAGTACCAGAGCTGAGGATTATCATATTTAGTTATGAATTCTCCGGAACATTCTAGATAGTTTCCTTTTTCTTCTTGGTCTGTGTGCAACCCCCTTACCTATAAGTAGTCAGACTTCTTGCCTTTGTACCTCAGCTAGTTCTACGCAATTCAAGCCTAGTAACCAGCAAGCCGCTCAAACACGAGCGAGACCATCGCCACCATTCCAGTACTCTCAGCTACTACACTAAGAAGTTTCCTCACTGTTCGAGGAGTGAGGTACCAACTGATCATCTTCATCGCTACGGTACAGGATTTACCATACGGGCGAGTTGATACCCTCTATTGGGAGATGACCGTACTCGTTGTAATCATTCTAGGATTACCTCGCCGATGTATCAGCATATACCACCGTGTATACTTCGTCAGTTACTAGCTGAGTTACTAGCCTCAGCGTAACATCCAGAAGCAATTTCGAGACTTAGCAACCTCGAAACATATCCCTCTTGCAGCAAACTTGGTCCATATTAATGAGCTCTCAGGCCAAGACCCTGAAGCTATTTCCCGCTGTTTCAATGATAGTGTAATCCAGAGCGATGACGGACTAATTGTCGCTCACCACAGCATTCCACTTAGATCTCTTGAAGCCAAGGTTCTAGGTACCCCTATCATGATCACTGGAGTACTGGACTCAGGCTCAGAGATCATTGCCATGCCCAAGCAGGTGTGGGAGACTCTGTGGTTACCAGTCCGGTCAGACCACGTCATGACTATGTCCAATGCAAACACCACCACAGAATCAACCATCGGTGTCATAGAAAACCTTCGGCTAGACTTCGGCACCAGTGAAGTCTGTGTACAAGTCCGAGTTATACCACACACGAACTTCAATTTATTACTCAGCCAACCATTCCACTGTCTTATGAGTGCTACCACTGACGATTTCCCAGATGGCTCTCAGAATATTACCCTTCGCGACCCTAACTCCAGAAAAGAGTATAAACTACCAACTAGACCATGGACTGAAGGATGTCCTTGGTGCCAACGTAACCTTTCCTGCACTAACCACCAATCCATCATCGAGATGGGCTTTTTAGATGTCAATGATACACCATCAGGTCGGGGAGATACTGATAACTTTGACATTTCCTCTTCGACCCTCCATAACTGGTCTTCTGATCAGTCTTCGTGTTCACCTCAGTCTTATGTTTCGGACTACCGATCTATTTCTCGATCTTCATTTATCTATCTTTCTTCCACCCAGCTGTCTCTTACTCCACCTCATATTCCTGATTTTGATTTAACTTCTTCACAAGATTATCAACTTCGACCAGTTGCAGCACCTCTTGCAGAGGAATACTGTGTACTGCGTCGGCTACCCGACGATCCCCTCACCAGTCTATTACCTTTACCTACTCACCCACCAGACTTCGTCCCTGGACAATGTTTTACTCATGAACGCACTAACTCTTTAGACCTCGACCCCACGAAGTGGCTTAGGCCCAAAGAAGTCAAATTAGTCCAGTGCATCATCCTCAACCATGAAAAAGCCTTTGCTTGGGTTCCAGCCGAGCAAGGACGACTAGATGAACAATATTTCCCACCAGTCAAGATACTGACCATCTGCATCTCCTCCTATAACTCCCAGGCAAATGGTATAGTCGAACAATGCCATTTTGATGTCTGGGAGGCCATCATCAAAACCTCCCAGTGGGGGGAGTCTCGCTGGCATCTTGCCACTCACTCGGTCTTTTGGGCTGAGCATGTCACTATACTTCGGTCTACTGGTCTATCGCCGTATTTTATGGCTCATGGTGTCAAGCCACTTTTTCCCTTTGATATTGCTGAAGCTACTTACCTCATTCCCCTCCCCAACGAAGAACCTCTCTCACCATCTGGACTTATAGCTTGGAGAGCACACCAACTCCAGAAGCACCAAGAAGACCTAGACACAGTCAGTGAACAAGTCCACAAGGCTTGATTCGAGTCTGTGAAGCATTTTGAGGCTTCATTCAAGAATTGCATCAAGGACTTCAATTTCTGTCCAGGAAGTCTCGTTTTAGTCCAGAATATGTGCATAGAAAAGGAGCTCAACTGAAAGATGAAGCCAAGGTACCTCGGTCCAATGGTGGTCCTTTGCCGGACTACTGGAGGATCTTATATCCTGGCCAAGTTGGATGGTGCACCTTCCTGACTTTGTTATGCTGCCTTCCGTCTTATCCCTTATTATCCTTGTTTTCGTTCCTCCATTCCTGTTACTGAACTTACAGGTCTTGATGACGAAGACTTAGACAAGATCACCAATGAAAACATCGATGAACCCCCAGACGAAGAAGAGTTGTTGGACTATAGTCTGGATGACTGACCACGCCAGTCTACTTTAGACCACCCATATGTAGATTTCCTCTCTCTGTTTCACCCTGGGTTTCAACCAGTGATCTGTCTCTCTTTCTCTCCGAAAAATAATGAAACAAAAGCCACATAAAAATATTCTAATGAAAAAGCCACTAAAAATACTCCAGACTTTCTCTCACCTTGTTATCAGTCTCAAATTCTTGTATATCTCTCTGTCTCTCTGTCTCTCTCTGTTTCTTTTCTTTTCTAATGTGTTCCACATAAAACTGACCTCTCATATAGATATTTTCAGACTTTGAATGTGCAAGGACATGGCACCCCTTTATAGACGTACAAAATAGACCACCCTCACCCCAAAAACAGTCCGCTATAGTCCAGGGAAGGCACGCTAGGGATAGACGATGAAAGGACAATTGAAGAAGCCAAGTCAAGTGGTACCTCGCACCAAAGATACTTCCCCAAGAGACTACTGGTAGGAATAGAAGCGAAAGTTGACCGAAGAAAACAAGTTGGGTGGTACCCCACATTATCAGACCAGTATAGTCCAGCTGGTCTTATGATCCAAACCCCTTTTCTTTCTAAGTTCTTTCCTTGATTTCTTTTCGTTTTCGTTTTCCTTCTCACATTTCAATGATTTCGCTATTCAAACACACTGCTCCTTCTACTCCGCCATCAGACCTTCTGCCTTGGTCATCGTCCCCATGTGTTATACCTCGGTCTCCTCGAACCATGCTGTCCAGCCCGCACCATCCTCTTCATATCCACTCATCTTCATCGCAACCTCATCCTCGGGCTCCATTACTAGACTGTCTTTGCCCGCTCCATACCATTCATTTTGTTCACCATCGCTGCCCCAAACCACCATACCACTGTCTTATTATCCTCCTCCAGTCCTTCACAGTCGTCCAGTAAATGTCTTGGCCAAACAGATGCTCCAATAGCGTCAGCCATAGACCAGAACATGTTGGCTTGAGACTAGATTCTTTGTTTGGAACATGGTGAAGCAAATATAGATGGACTTGGTTGAAGAAGATCGAAGACCGTTAAGCAAACCCCACGCCCTGCCATTTATGACATTTGACATGCACACGTTGTAGAGGTTGATACACCTCTATGTGTATAACCTTATGTTTCCTATGTTTTCATCATTTGTTTACTTTACTTACTTCTGTTTCACAATAGTCCGGTTCGATGGTCTATGCAGTCCATGACAGACCAGTCGGACTAGTGCATACACCGAACGGACTAGTCTTTGCTATGATTTCTTACTTGGTTACCTTTTTCGTAAGTTTCCCCTATTTACTTGACCTTTCAGTTCGTAGCTCTAAAGTCACCTTAGATGTTTGGGCTACTCAGGACTGATTTGGGATTTTCCGTCGCTGCCTGTCAGGGTCGGTATTTCATATTCCCGGCCTCGACCCATTCCTTTTATATTATCAGGTACATAGACCATGCGTCTCTCCATACCTATGTAGAAGTCCGAGTATGCCTGGACTATAAATTTTGTACTCATCATTTGAAATGACAGCAGCTTTCTACTGTTTGCTCACCACCATCACCATTACCATTGGGATACCACTCCCTCACCATTTTCACTGTCTACCACACCATTTCTCTTGACTGAACCACCAGTCTTAACATATTTTAATGACTTACACTGACTGGACTACTGTTTACTTCTGTCTGGACTGCATCTGGACTATTCTTGTTCATGCCCACCTTCATTCTTGGACTAACCCTTTGCACTAGAGTCCCTCTGGGGTGAACATATTGCTCCCCCATCACCCACAGACTACTCCCAGGTGGCCAGGACTAACAGTCCACTCAACCACCTTTCAAGTCTTTTCATCTGGAGCCCACCGCGAGGGACTCCAACAAGGGTTCCAGATGAAGTCTTCAGCCAACACCCCATTGCTTAGAACTCAAAAATTTACTGACTGACTTCTGCAATCTTGACATATCAGAAAATAGTTTTCTGATACTGGTCTCACCTAGCCACGCATGCCACAACCATTCCCTCCTTGATAATTCCCTTTTTGGTGGACTTTCTCCCTCAGAAGGTGATCAAAGACCATTAACGGGAACTGGATTGCAATCCGATTGGCTGGAAACTCTACTGCACTGATCATTGACACTGCCTCAACAGGACTGCCACTCACTGCCACCAGACTCTTTTCATTCAAATAGGGTTACAGATACCGAGTCTCCATTTCCCAAAGAATTTTTCACTGATGGCATTAGTCACAGCGACCGCATGCCCAGTGCATTTATACATTCCACCCCCTGGACTACCAGGAGATGCACCAAGTCCCCACTTTCGATCCCCTCACAACACCCACCGTCATCTCATACTCCACTGTCCCCACTCACACCGATCTTGTCCTCATCATCCTCATCATCCTCTTCCCTCTCTTATTTACTCTGTCTGTCCCAGTCTATCTTGATCTTACTGGACTACTGTCAGACCACCCAACCATCCATTGCTATCCCCCCCAACGTTATCCTACAGCCTATACACCCTCTTTGTCCTACTCAAATGTCTAACCCAGCCCCAACCACACCTATGCCACTTTGAGGCACCCAGAACGCCCCAAGATTCGATGGCAAGAATCCTGCTGCCCTCCCATGGTTCCTCGAAGACATAGACAAACTTGGCAACACTGCCAGTATTAGCCAAGCCCAGAAGATACATGCTGCCATCCGTTACATGGACTTAGAAGAGTCTGAAGGATGGGAGCTTCTGGATGAAGCTTCGATCATCCCGGTGGACTGGGACAACTTCATCACCACTGTTAAGAAACTATACCCTGGATGCGAAGGTACTAACAGATATTGTCATGTGATATACAGTACCTTGTCCAGGAGTATCAGGCCAAGCCCATGCGCACCCTTGAAGACCTGGGAGAGTACCAGCGCAAGTTCCAGAAGGTCTCGAAGTTCTTAATCATCAACAAGAAACTCTCCTGGCTCGACTGCAACACCCTCTTCCTTGCTGGACTACCGACAGACTTGGGTAACCAAGTCTGGCAACGACTTCTAATAACCAAAATTACGCACCATCCATCTGACCCTTACCCCATAGCTGACACCATTGACGCCACCCAATTCCTTCTCACTGGCTCAGCACTACGACCACTACCCATGGCCAGTCAACAGCAGACCACCCAACCTTACTACCCGGCCTGGGCAGCACCGGTCCCAATGCCTCAAGTACCACAAGTCCCTTCATCCAGTGGCACTCCTGCCATTAAGCAGGAGCAGGTAAACCTCCAATGGTCTATGAGACCAAAGGAATGCGCCTTCTGTGGCAACCCAGCTCACTTTATGAACAGTTGCCCTCATGTCGAAACCTATCTTCAGACCAGTAAAGCATCCCACAGCACAGACAGCCATATATACCTCCCCGATGGGAAGTGCATCCCATGCGTTCCCGGTACACGTTGCCTCTGGGAGTGTCTAGACCGGCTACCATCACAGTCCATCCCGAGTGCTGCATCGGCTGTCACAGCTGGTATTGTTTCATTACATTCACCCGAGATTGATGCCATTGTAGATATTGACCCCTCTGTCTTTATGACCCCCATAGCCGCATCTTGGGACAGTGAAGAAGAAAATAGTCCAGACCTCAATGACCCAGACTTCAGAAGCTACCTATCCCACGCTTGGGCAAGCTTTCAGGCAGACCGAGTGAAGGACAAGGGCAAGAGAGTTCGATTTGATGGCGTAGAAGTCCCCTCTCATTGCCCAGCTCACCCAGTCTCTCAATCTCCCACTGTCGAAGAAGACATCGAGACGCCAGAGATAGCAGTGGCTTGGTCTACACCATCAGCCCAGACAAGACCAGCCGCTCCCATCACTCCAGCTGCCCCAACTAGACCAGTTACTCCCATTGTCCCCATCACTCCAGCTATACCCACACCAACTCCATTCATCCCATCGTCATCCACCATCCCCAAACTGCACACCGACACTGTATACCCTGCCGTACCAGCCCCTACCGGCCAGTTTCATTACTCCTTCCCATTGGAGGATGAAGCGGCACCCAAGAAGATCTTAGACCAAGTACTTGAAATGACCATACCAGTGCCCTTCAAAGAACTAATCTCAGTCACCCCCAAAGTCCGAAAGCAATTTCAGGACTTAGCAACCTCGAAATGCATCCCTCTTGCAGCAAACTCAGTCCATATTAACAAGCTCTCAGGCTGAGACCCTGGAGTTATTTCCCACCATTTCAATGATAGTGTAATCCAGAGCAATGATGGACTAATTGTCGCTCACCACAGCATTCCACTTAGATCTCTCAAAGCCAAGGTTCTAGGTACCCCTATCATGATCACCAGAGTACTGGACTCAGGCTCAGAGATCATTGCCATGCCCAAGTGGGTGTGGGAGACTCTGCAGTTACCAGTCCGGTCCAACCATGTCATGATGATGTCCAATGCAAACACGACCACAGAATCAACTATTGGCATTATAGAAAACCTCCAGTTAGATTTTGGCGCCGGGGAAGTCTGTGCACAAGTCCAGGTCATCCCACATGCCAACTTTGATTTATTACTCGGCCAACCTTTTCATTGTCTTATGAGCACCACTACTGACGATTTCCCAGATGGCTCTCAGAATATTACCCTATGTGATTGTTACGAGTATGGACCCCTATTCATTTCTTTACCTAAGCATCATCGTTTATCCTCACAGCACCAGAGCTGTGCATCACCTTTCTAGTACTATACTCCAGAACTTTCTAGAAGGACTCCTTTTCTGTACTTGGTCTGTGCACCAACTAGATACCTATAAATACCTTGTCGTTACCCCATGTACTTTAGCTAGTTCTATGCAATCTCAGCTTAGTAACCAGCAAGCCACCTTAGGGTGAGACCCCTCAGTCAACCTGCCTCTACTAGTCCTAGTCCTTGTCACCGTTTCGCTCAACGAGACCTCGCTGTCAGATACGCCTTCATACAAGAAGGAACTCTACTCCTAGTTGCCATTGTCATAGGCATCTGGCCTCATCCTCATCACTGATTTCATTATCGGTTTTACTACCTTCATTACTAGCTAGGTTGCTAAGCCCTAGTGTAACAGTGATCCTAACTCCAGAAAAGAGTATAAACTACCAACTAGACCATGGACTGAAGGATGTCCACAGTGCCATCAAAATTTACCATGTGCTAACCACCAATCCATTGTTGAGATGGGTTTTTAGATTTCGATGATCCACCGTCAGGTCAGGGAGATACCATTGACATTTCCTCTTCGACCCTCCATAACCAGTCTTCTGACTGGTCTTCTGTTGAATGTGTGCTATTGTAGCTAGCACTTCAATGGACTACATAAGCTTACCATAAGTAGTAATTACCATATTCATATGTAGTTAAATATTTGAACTCCACAGCTGAGTTCCAATAGAGACTTTAACCTCTACCATCATCACCTGTGAGCTACCCTCAGATGATAACCTCTGTAAGTCAAGCAGGCTTTCCTCTTGCTGTAACAGTCCAGTCTGTTTCAACATCTTTGTGTTCACCTTGGTCTTATGTTTCAGACTACCGATCTATTTCTCGATCTTCATTTATCTATCTTTCTTCCACCCAGCCATCTCTTACTCCATCTCATATTCCCGATTTTGAATTTACTTCTTCACAAGATTATCAACTTTGACCAGTTGCAGCACCTCTTGCGGAGGAAGACTGTGTGCTGCGTCAGCTTCCCAATGATCCCCCTTCCGGTCTATTACCTTTACCTACTCACCCACTGAACTTTGTCTCTGGACAACGTTTTACTCATGAACATGCTAACTCTTTAGACCTCGACCCCACAAAGTGGCTTAGGCCTGAAGAAGTAAAATTAGTCCAGTGCATCATCCTCAATCACAAAAAAGCCTTTGCTTGGGTCCCAACTGAGCAAGGCAGACTAGATGAATGTTATTTCCCACCAGTCAAGATACCAACCATCCACATCTCCCCCTATGACTCCCAGGCAAATGGTATAGTCGAACAATGCCATTTTGATGTCCAGGAGGCCATCATCAAAACCTCCCAGTGGGGGGAGTCTTGCTGGCACCTTGCCACTCACTCGGTCTTTTGGGCCGAGTGCATTACCATACTTCAGTCTACCGGTCTATTGCCGTATTTTATGGCTCATGGCATCAAGCCACTTTTCCCCTTTGATATTGCCGAAGCTACTTACCTTGTTCCCCTCCCCAATGGAGAACCACTATCACCATCTGGACTTATAGCTTGGAGAGCACGCCAACTCCAGAAGCGCCAAGAAGACTTAGACTCAATCAGTGAATGAGTCCGCAAGGCTCGATTCGAGTCTGTGGAGCATTTTGAGGCTTCATTCAAGAATCGCATAAAGGACTTCAATTTCTGTCCTGGAAGTCTTGTATTAGTTCAGAATATGCACATAGAAAAGGAGCTCAACCGAAAAACAAAGCCTAGGTACCTCGGTCCAATGGTGGTCCTTCGCTGGACTACTGGAGGATCCTATGTCCTGGCCGAGTTGGACAGTACACCCTCCTGACTTCGATATGCTGCATTCCGTCTTATCCCTTACTATCCCTGTTTTTGTTCCTCCATTCCAGTCACTGAACTCACAGGTCTTGACGAAGAAGACTTAGAAAAGATTACCAACAAAGACATCGATGAACCCCCAGACGAAGAAGAGTTGTTGGACTATAGTCTGGACAACTTACCACGCTGGTCTACCCTTATTCCCGTCACCCATACATAGATTTTCTCTCTCTATTTCACCCTGGGTTTTGACCAGTGATCTGTCTCCCCACACTGAAAAAATAACGAAACAAAACTGCTAAAAATACTCTACAGACTTTCTCTCTCGCCTCATCATCTGTCTCAATTATCATATATTTCTGTCTCTCTGTCTTTCTCTGTTTCTTTTCCTTTCTAACGTGTCCCATATAAAACCAACCTCTCATATAGATATTTTAAGACTTCGAATGCACAAGGACACAGTGCCCCTTATAGGTGTATAAAATAGACCACCCCACGAAACAGTCCACCATAGTCCAGGAAAGTCCGCTAGGTATAGATGAAGAAAGGACGATCGAAGAAGTCAAGTCGAGTGGTACCTCACACCGAAGACATTTCACCATGGGACTATTGGTAGGAATAGACACAAAAGTTGACCAAAGAAAACAAGTCAGGTGGTACCCCGCATTATCAGACCGGTATAGTCTGGCTGGTCTTACAATCCAAACCCCTTTTCTTTCTAAGTTCTTTCCTTGATTTCTTTTCATTTTTGTTTTCCTTCTCACGTTTCAACAATTTCACTATTCAAACATGCTGCTCCTTCTACTCTGCCATCAGACCTTCTGCCTTGGTCATTTTCCCCATGTGTTATAAGTATACCTCGGTCTCCTTGAACCATGCTGTCCGGCCCATGCAATCCTTCTTCGTATCTACTCACCTTCATCACAGCCTTGTCCTTGGGCTCCATTACTAGACCATCTTTGCCCACTCCGTACCATTCGTTTCATTCACCATTGCTGCCCCAAACCACTGTACCACCATCCTATTATCCTCCTCCAGTCCTTCATGGTTGTCCGGTAACATCTTGGCCAAATAGATGCTCCAATAGCGTCAGCCATAGGCCAGAATATGTTGGCTCAAGATTAGATTCTTCATTTGGGACATGGTGAAGCGAATATAGATGGACTTGGTTGAAGAAGATCGAAGACTGTTAAGCAAAACCCCATGCTCTGCCATTTATGACGTTCAACACACATGCATTCATACTGTTACAAAGATCTGACCAGGGACAGTCAGAAGCAAAGCCCCCTGCAGATGTAGAGGTTGATACACCTCTACATGTATAACCTTATGTTTCCTATGTTTTCATCATTTGTTTACTTTACTTACTTCTGTTTCACAATAGTCCAGTTTGACAGTCTACACAGTCCATGACAGACTGGTCAGACTAGTGTGTACACCAAACAGACTAGTCTTTGCTATGATTTCTTACTTGATTACCTTTTTCGTAAGTTTCCCCTATTTTACTTGACCTTTTGGTTCGTAGCTCTGACATCACCTTAGACGTTCAGGCTACTTGGGACTGAGTTGGGATTTTCCATCACCGCCCATCAGGGTTGGTATTTCATATTCCTGGCCTTGACCCATTCCTTTTATATTATCAGGTACATAGACCATGCATCTCTCCATACCTATGTAGAAGTCCAAGTATGCCCGGACTATAAATTTTGTACTCATCATTTGAAATGACAGCAGCTTTCTACTGTTTGCTCACCACCATCACCATTACCATTGGGATACCGCTCCCTCACCATTTTCACTGTCTACCACACCATTTCTCTTGACTGAACCGCCAGTCTTAATGTATTTTAACAACTTACACTGACCGGACTACTGTTTACTTCTGTCCAGACTGCGTCTGGACTATTCTCGTTCGTGCCCACCTTCATTCTTGGACTAACCCTTTGCACTAGAGTCCCTCTGGGGCAAACATATCACTCCCCCATCACCCACAGACTACTCCCAGGTGGCCAGGACTAACAGTCCACTCAACCACCTTTCAAGTCTTTTCAGTGGACTATTGAACATAGTCATGTCTCAGGAGTCCACAAAAGCTTCCTATTCATGATAAGGAACTTGGAAATCTTTTGGAACTTTCATTGGTATTTGCCAAGGTCTTCAATAGTCCGCATTGGCTTGGCTTGGTACTCCTGGACTAAATATTGGATGTCAGCATGACAATATCGGTTAGTACCTTCACAACCAGGATATAATTCTTTAACAGCTGCAACGAAGTCATCCCAGTCAGCAGGAGCAGCTGAAGCTTCATCAAGAAGCTCCCATCCTTCAGACTCCTCTAAGTCTGCATACCAGATGGCAGCACGAATCTTTTGAGCAGCAGTAAGACTGGCAGCAGTACCAAGTTTGTCAACGTCTTCCAGGAATCTGGGAAGAGCAGACAGAACCTTCCCATTGAACTTGGGTGTGTTCTGGGTACCATGAAGTGGCATGGTAATGGGGGCTGGGTTAGACATCAGAAGAGATAGGTTGAACAGGTGGAGGAATAATTGTTGGTGGAACTGGTGCAGGCGGTGGAGCGATAGTTGAGTAGTCCGGTAAGACCAAGATAGACCAAGATGAGTGTAAGAGGTAAGATAGAGATGATGAAGAAGAAGAAGAGGAGAGTGGTGTAAGTGGGGATGGAGGAGTACAAGGTGACGGTGGACATTCTGAGGCAGAGGAGGGAAGTGGGAGAATTGAGGGAATTGGGAGAATTGGGGGGATTGAGGGAATCGACCCTTCGCTACCCTAACTCTGGAAAAGAGTATAAACTACTGACAAGACTGTGGACTGAAGGATGTCCATGGTGCTGTCAAAACCTCCTGTGTGCTAACCACCAATCCATCGTTGAGATGGGTTTTTAGATTTCAATGATCCACTGTCAGGTCGGGGAGATACTGATGATTTTTCCTCTTCAACCCTTATAAACTGGTCTTCTACCCAGTCTTCCTTTTCATCTCGGTCTTACGTCCTGGACTACCATTCTATTTCTCAGTCTCCTACATTTTCTTATCTTTCCTCCACCCAGTCATCTCTTACCTCATCTCATATTTCTGCCATCAATTCTTGCTTTTCATATGATCACCAAACTCATCTTTGAGCTTAAAAGCCCATAGCTAAGAAAGTTCGACCAGTTGTGGCCCCTCTTGAGGAGGAATACTGTGTACTGCATTGGCTATCCGATGACCCCCTTGCTGGTCTATTACCTCTGCCTACTCATCCCCCAGACTTCATTCCCAGACTACATTTTACACAAGAATGCGCTGACTCTTTAGATCTTGACCCCACGAAATGGCTTTGGCCAGAAGAAGTCAAATTAGTCCAGTGGATCATACTTAACCACAAAAAAGCCTTCGCTTTGGTTCCAGCCAAGCAAGGACGACTTGACAAATGATACTTTCCACCGGTGAAGATACTGACCATCCTGCATACTCCCTGGGTACTATGAAACATACCCATCCCACTGTCCACCTGGAACCAGGCAATCCAGATTATCAAAGACTGCATCATGTCTGGAGTATATGAACCTTCAGCTGCCACCTACTGATCACACTGGTTTTGCATCCTCAAGCAGGACAAGAAGTCCCTTCGCCTCATCCACAATCTTCAACCCCTCAATGCTGTCACCATTCGGGACTCTTCAGTTCCTCCCTTCATTGAACATCTAGCAGAGTCCTTCAGTGGAAGCGCTGTCTACAGTATGATGGACCTGTTTGCAGGTTATGACCAAAGACCGCTCCATGTGGACTCCCACGATATGACCACTTTTAATAGTCCGCTTGGACCACACCATCTCACTACACTTCCTATGGGTCATACTAACGCAGTCCAGATCTATCAGGCCAATATGGCATTCATTCTCCAAGACAAAATTCCCCATCACACCATGCCATTCATAGATGATCTCCCAGTGAAGTCCAGTGAAACTCAATACCAAAGACCAGATGGGTCTTACAAGACCATCCCAGAGAATCCTGGGATTCATAGGTTCATTTGGGAGCATCTGTTATGCTGAGGCTAGTAACTCAGCTAGTAACTGATGAAGTATACATGATGGTAGATACTTATATGCCGACAAGGTAATCCTAGGATGATTATGACAAGAATGGTCATCTCCCAGTAGAGGGTATCGATGCGTCCATATGGGATGTCCACCTGAATGGTTGCAAGGAAAATAATCAGCTGGTAAGTCACTCCTCAATGAGTGAGAAAGCTTCTCAGCATGGTAGCTTGGAGTACTGGAATGATGACGGTCTTGCTCGTCCTGAGTGGCTTGCTGGTTACTAGACTTGGATTGCGTAGAACTAGCTAAGGTACATGGATGAGGGGTCGGCCTACTTATGGGTAAGAGTATAGTGCACAGACCAAGAAGGAAAAGGAAACTATCTAGAATGTTCCAGAGAATGATGACTATAAGCAGTAACCCATAGCTCTGGTACTACAAGGTAAAAACAGAGAGAATTGGAAAGTGGGAAGAATAGGAATAGAAATGGGAAGAACAGGGACAACTGTTCGGGAAAAGTAGGAGATACAGAAAGAATAGGGAAAGATAGGAATCCAGACAGGGGTCCAAGTAAAACTGTAACATTACCCCCTTCATAGTCTTCAGCTCACTGAGCTGAGTTATTCTCACCTCTGGAAGAAACCACTTCTTCGACAATCCACTCTGCAACAGGGGAATTGGTTGAGATGTCAGGACAGTGAGATACCTTATGTCCTGTAGTTCCGCATCCATTGCAAGGAAGGCCATGACAGATACTCTGCTGATGACCTGGGGCCCAAAGAAAACATTTGGGGCAGTGATACTGGCGACACTCCATATACCAATGACCCCATTGTTGACACTTAAAACATTGTCCTGACCAAATAGGGGTATCCAGTAGAGAGTCGACGTCAATGGGGTGAGTAGGGGTTCCTGGAGAAGGGGAATGAGGCAGAGGAGGAGGAGGAGTAGAAGGACAAGATGCCAGGTGATCAGGTAAGGGCTGTTCCCATTCCGGCTGAGGCATCCATGTAGGTCTAGCAGGGGCTGGTATTGGTAATGTGGGGGTGTTGTCATAAGATGAGAGACGTGGTTGGGTAGGGACAGAATAAGGAGTAGGACAATGTCTAGGACAGTGACAGGGTCGGTGAGTGGGGGTAGAGGAAGAGGGAGTTGATGGAGGACTAGGAGAAGAGGGGGATGAGAGGAGAAAATGGGGTTCGATCCCGTTAGTGATAGTCAGGGGGTATCCTTGATAATGGGTCTCCTCAGTGGGGGTAAGTCTGTCAAGAAGGGATTGGAGTATGGGAATGGTAGAAGATGGGATACAGTTTATGAAGAACCAAAAGCCCTCTTGATGCATGAGGTCAAGAAGGTGATCCAGCATCTGCTGGGTGGAGTGGTCAATGGCTCACGTGAACACAGAGCTAGCTCTGGAGTGGGAACGTTGAAAGAGCAGATCAGTAGTATAGATTTGATGGTATAGGTGTACCATTGTCTGCAATGAGGATGCCTGATGCCAGAGAGGGTCATGTTCAATACAGAAGAGAGGGTGAGGATCAGCAAGGACAGTGGCAAAGAGGATACGGCAGTAAGAAACTGGGAGCCATTCAGCATAGATGGTGGGGGATGACATAGTGAAGGGTCAAGGTGTCAGATGAATGGAGGTGAAAGACAGATGAACGGAGTTCTAAAGATGTTGTCGAGTTTTATACTCTTCGAGCACTTCGGAAGCATTCCCCAAGTTGGACTCTGGTTCCCAGGTGTTCTCAGCAGAGGAGTATCCTTTCCATTTCACCAGGTATTGCCTCCATCCTCATGTTCCTCAGTGGTTCAGAATATCTTCGACTTCCCATTCCTCTTCTCCTTCTATCTCCTCCGACGGTGGTTTCAAGAAATTGGGTCCGTGTTTCGGTGTCTCCCAATAGGACGATAGTAGTGACACATGGAAGACATTATGGATTCTCCAGGACGGTGGAAGATGAAGTTCATAGGCGAGAGGGGAGATAACCTTTGAGACCTCAAAGGGACCTTCTCGTCGAGGGAGAAGTTTCTTGGACATATGGTGGAACTGGAGGTTTCGGGCTTCTAACCAGACTTTATCTCTGACTTTCCATGGTCTGAACTTAGAAAAGGTCTGTTCCTTCATGATCTGAGCGGAATTTTCATGAGCCACAAGGGCTTCTTTCCATGCTTCCTCAAGAAGGGTAAGGCATTTTTCCAGAGCCAGGATAAATGTCTTTCCATTGAGGGCCACGATCGGAGATGACCAATGAATGAAGACCGAAATGAGGAAAAACTTTCTCCAAAAAGAGTTGGGTGACCCCTTCTGCATCAATGTTTTTTGTACACAGGGAGAAAATCACCCCCTTCATAAGCCCATGGTTGACCACAACCATAACAGAGTCAAAGCCCCAAGAGGGAGGAAGATCTGTGATAAGATCAACAGAGATCTGTTCGAACAGGTGAGAAGCAGAAGAGGGGATGGGTGACAACAGGGGAATGGTAGGGTGAGTGTTCACTTTGTTCTGCTGGCAAACAGCGCATCCAGAGACAAAGCGGTGGACAAAAGTGGCAAGACCAGGCCACCAGAAATCGTGGGCGACAAGGGTGTGAGTGTGGAAAATACCACCATGGCCTCCGGCGAAAGAGGAGTGGATAGAGGAGATGATGTCATGATGGAGGATGTCTGGAATGTAAAGTCATTGGCAGAAATATAATTTCCCATCAGAGAAAGACCAATCATGAGGGAAGGAACATGGGAATAAGGGGGAATCCTCCATAGACTTTGAAATGGCATCAATGACAAGGGGATCAGTGGAGGATGATTGAGTGATCTTCTCAGAGAGGGTGAGGTCAATAGCATGGATAAAAGCATCGTCAGGGAGAAGGGTAACTGCTTGGTTATCATCAGCAGTATCGACATGGTTGCGGCGAGAGAGTGCATTGGCGGGACCCATTTGGGCACCTGGTTGATGGACAAAATGGAGGTCAAAATCCTGAAGGAATAAGAGCCAGCAGGCTTGGCAATGAGAAAGTTTCCATGGTTCTTGGAAGTAGGAAAGATTTTTATGATCAGTAAGAACCATGACAGGAAGGGAGGTGCCTTGGAGATAATGACGCCACTCATAGAGGGCATGGATGACAGTGAGTAATTCCTAGTTGTAAATGTCATAATTGCACTCCACGGGAGACAGGGTTTTTGAGAGATAGGCACAAGGGTGTAAATCACCATTGGCATCCTTTTGCATAAGGATCCCTCCTGTAGCAACAAGAGAGGCATCGGTCATTAAGAAGAAAGGGGATGTGGTATCCAGGAGACAAAGAACTGGAGTGGACATGAAAATACTTGGAAGGGTATGAAAAGCAGTTTTGTGGGAGGCAGACCAGCTCCAGATGGCTGACTTCTTGGTGAGGTCAATAAGGGGTTGTGCAATGGTCAAGAAATTAGCAATGAATTTTTGGTAGAAGTTGCAGAACCCCAAAAAGGAACGAACTGCTTTTACCGATGTCAGTGGTTGCCATTCCTGGATGGCCTTTAGCTTGGTAGGATCCATGGATGCCTAATGATGACCAACAACCATCCCGAGGTATTCGACTTCATTGACATCAAAGGAACACTTTGAGATCTTTAGGGAAAGATGAAGATCCTTGAGTTGTTGAAGAACCTGTTTAGTTCATTCAGTGTGTTGGGTGGGATTAGAAGAGTGAATGAGGATGTCATCCATGTAGATAACCACCCATCCTTCCAAGATAAGGTCTCGGAAACCATCATTCATGAATGCCTGGAACATTGCGGGAGAGTTACATAAACCAAAGAACATCACTGTTGGTTCAAAAAGGCTGAAAGGAGTAATGAACGCTGCCTTCCATCAGTCTTCAGGCTTGATGAGGACATTGTTATAACCCCACTGCACATCAAACTTGGTAAAGATCATAGAATCCTTAAGTTTATCCAGAAGATCAGATATAAGAGGAAGAGGGTACATGTTTTTGACCATATGAGAGTTGAGATATCGATAGTCCTGACATGGCTGCAAAGAACCATCCTTCTTTGGCATGAAGAAGAAAGGGGACGCCTGAGGAGATTTGGATGGCATGATCCACCCAGTTCGAAGATGTTCATTGACAAACTCCTTACATGTTTCCATCTCCTTTGGGTTGAGGGGATAAACTTTAGCAATCTTTGGGACAAAGGCATCATCCAGATCAATCCCATGATCAAAAGTTTGAGAGGGAGGTAGGAGGTCGTGAGTTTTTTCCTCGAACACAGAAGCATACTCCTTGTATTCGGAGGGTAACTCCTTTTCTTTCTTTGGGGTGGTGATGGCAGCTTTGGTAGCGATAGTGGCTTTCTTTAATGACTCTACCAGATATTGTTGTTCCAAAGCCTCCCCTTCAGCGTTATGGTTCTCAGAGAGAGTGGGAATAGTGATGATCCTGTTTGCCCAATCAATCTTCAGATTGACCTTAGAGAACCAAGGAATCCCTAGGATTGCTCAGTCATCCCCGCAATTGAGTATGAGAAAATGGATGACTTCCTCTCGTCCTGCCATATTTACAGCTAGGAAGGCTTCTTTTCAGATAAACCCCCCTTTATTGGTAGACCCATCGGCATTGGATGCTTTTATGGGGGAAGGGAGCTGATGAGTAGGAAACTGATATCTGGCAATAGTGATGGGGTCGATGAAGTTTTCAGTGGCGCCAGAGTCAAGAAGGGCTTGGATTTCAGCAGTTTTCATTCCATGAAAGAGAGAGATGGGAACTCGAATCGATTTCTCTTTCTTACTGGTACAAATGATAGGGGCGGAACGTTCCAGAGGAGAAGACACTGATGCTTTCCTCTGTTCTAAAAACCCTGAATCCTTTCCTTGGTCAACATCTTAGAGACTCATTCTCCATCTTCTTCAAAGCATTCTCATAAAACTCATACGAGTTCCTTCTGATCCACCTTTCATCCTTCAAGGACTTTCAGGTATTGGTTTAGGTCTGACAGTGGAAGTGGCTCTGGCACTTTAGGGGTTTTGGGGATGGAGACTTCAGCGGCCTTGGTCTGATTTCGGAATGGATTGTTAGACTGGGTCAGGGTTGGACCCTCCTTCTTATCATCCCAAGGGTGGTTGCAAGTAGTGCAGCCCTTCTTGTGACAGATGAAGCACTGTCCTTTGCGAATGTGCCTAGCCTTTTCGACAGGGGAGAGTTGAATAGTGTCGACTTCCATGGCATTAGGGTCCTTTCTATCATTAGAGAAGTTCCTCCATCCTAAGCCTTTACGCATATCCTTAATGCATTCTTGCTGCGCATTAAACTTGCTAGCCTGATCCATCCATCCCTGAAGCATGGTGGGGACAGTAGCCATAGAGAGGATATTGGTAGCGATTTTCTTGTCCAATCCTCTCCCGAAATACTCGATGAGAGCCTCTTCATCAGAAAGACCAGTTTGGGCAGTGGCAAGGGAGAAGTTGGTGACATATTTGGTGAAACTGTCCTTATCCTTAGTATTCTGTGCAAGGTTGTGGATGGTCCAATGAGCCTTGCTAGCGGTGTCAAAGGGGAAGAAAGTCTTGGCAAAGTCGGCAGCCATGACAGTGAAGGTTTGATGATCATCTGGAATATTAGGACTTTCCAGATGATAGAACCATCCTTCAGAGAAAACTTTTCCTCTTCCCTTGCTCATCTTGTTGAGCATAGTAAGCATCATCGCTTTATCGTCATAGAGGTCACCATTCATCTTGAAGTATGCTTTCATGGCAAGCATCCAGCATACCACATCCTCTGACTTGCTGGAGAAGTCGTCTGAGAGTCTGGCCTTGAGCTCCATAGTCTTGGCCATTTCTTCTCTTTGTCATTTAAGGTATTCAGTGGTTCTTAGGGCCTCTTCTTCTGCCAAGGCACATCTCTGTTCTCGAGAAGCTTCTACTCTTCTCCTAACTGTTTCATCATTGTGTCCTTCTATGGACAATCTCTGGGCAAGGTTAATGTCTTGCTTGTCGTCAAGTTCCTGCTCCCAGTCAACTTCTTGTTGTGGGTCTTGTTCAACGTCGATGGGGGTCTCTTCATGAGACAGGTCTGGAAGTGACATAGTTCACTCAAGTGGAATGGAAGAAGAGGTGGGGGCGAAGGGGATAGAGTAAGGGTTAAGGGGTCTCTTCTTCTTTTGATAGGGCATAGGATAGGCAGGACTGCAAGGTGGAGTAATGGTGGATGGGGTTCTGTCTGCTTAGTAGGGGATGGTGGAGAGAGCTAGTTCTTTTGTTACACTGAGGCTAGTAACTCAGCTAGTAACCGATGAAGTATACACAATGGTAGATACTTATATGCCAATGAGGTAATCCTAGGATGATTACGACGAGAATGGTTGTCTCCCAGTAGAGGGTATTGACATGTCCGTATGGGATGTCCGCCTGAATGGTTGCAAGGAAAATAATCAGCTGGTAAGTCACTCCTCAATGAGTGAGAAAGCTTCTCAGCATGGTAGCTTGGAGTACTGGAATGATGACAGTCTCACTTGTCCTGAGCAGCTTGCTGGTTACTAGACTTGGATTTCGTAGAACTAGCTAAGGTACATGGATGAGGGGTCAGCCTACTTATGGGTAAGAGTATAGTGCACGGACCAAGAAGGAAAAGGAAACTATCTAGAATGTTCTGGAGAATGATGACTATAAATGGTAACCCATAGCTCTAGTACTACAAGGTAAAAACAGAGAGAATCGGAAAGTGGGAAGAATAGGAATAGAAATGGGAAGAACAGGGACAACTGTTCAGAAAAAGTAGGAGATACAGAAAGAATAGGGAAAGATAGGAATCCAGACAGGGGTCCAAGTAAAACTGTAACAGCATCTGACCATAGTCCATAGGATACTCCAATGCCTCCAAAACGTCAACGCCATGGTCTCTGCCAAGAAATTTGTGCTTGCAGCACTGGAAGCAACCATCGTCAGACACAAGTGTACCTTTGAAGGATGCATTGTGCATGAGGCCAAAGTCCAGAAGATATGGGACTGGCCTGAGTGTGCCAATTTGATGCAAGTCCATGGGTTCTTAGGGACCTGTGGAGTGGTACATATATATATTCATAATTTTGCTACTATCGCCCACCCCCTTGTAAATTTAACTCGCAAGGGTGTCCCCTTCAAATGGGGAGATGCCCAACAAGAAGCAATGAACCGTCTGAAGGACAAGATTATTAAGTCCCTGGCACTCTGGCATCTGGACTATGAGTCTGACCATGAGGTAGTCCTTGCTGTGGACACATCTCATATTGCTGTCAGCTTCATTCTCTCACAAGAGGGAGCTGATGGAAAATGTTACCCTAATCGGTTTGGGTCTATCAGCCTGACTGAAGTAGAACATTGTTACTCACAAGCAAAACTTGAGCTCTACAGACTATTCAGAGCACTTTGCTCAGTCCGTGTTTTTATCTTTGGTGTTACTAACCTCATAGTCAAAATGGATGCAAAATACGTCAAGGGTATGATCAATAACCTGGACTTACAACTGAACATGACCATCAACCGATGGATCGCTGGTATACTCCTTTTTCATTTCCAGCTTTGCCATATCCCTGCAGAACAACACTCTGGACCAGACAGACTATCTCAACATCCTCAGTCTGACAAAGATCCACCCAAAGAAATGGACTTCGAAGATTGGCTCGACGATTTGTATTCCTTCTCAATTACCTTACTAAATGACAGAACATTTCCCTTCACATCCCCTACAGTCCATACCCATTTCTCCCACCGCTCTTCACCTGGACTACCACCACCATCTACCACTGCCCCCACTCTGTTGACACACCTCTCACCGCCACCCTACCTATCATTTCATTCTGTCTTCACTTCCTCGGTCTCCTCAACCTCACCCAACGAGTCCAATGATACACCAGACCACCCCAAGATACCACGGTCTTCTAAGGCCATCGCTTGAGAAGCACATATTGCCCTCATCCACTCCTTCCTCAAGTCTCAACTTCACCCAGCTGACATGTCAGATGCGGACTTCCAGTCCTTTGTCAACTCGGCTACCAAGTTCTTTGTTCTGAACGATTGTCTTTGGCATCGTAATCCACATGGTCACCATCAATTAGTCATACTGGAGCACCAACGCTACCAGCTTATTAAAGAAGTGCACAACGATCTTGGGCATAAGGGCATATTCACAGTCTGGAGCCATCTTTTACTCCGGTTCTGATGGCCTATGCTCATTGACAACGTAAAATGGTTTGTACGGACTTGTCACGAATGCCAAGTCAGGCAGACAAGTCATTTCCATATTCCCCCTTTCATTCCAGTCATCAGTGGACTATTTTGAAAAGTCCACATTGATATGATGCTAATGCCCAAATCCTCTGGCTATAGGTATATAGTCCAGGCCCATTGCGCTCTCACCTCCTACCCAGAATGGCACATGCTGCACTCTGAAAATGGCACCGCTCTCACCACTTTTATTTTCGAGGATATCCTCTGCTGGTGGGGTCCTCTTTCCGAAATTGTTACTGACAACAGTCCAGCCTTTATCCAAGCACTTGACATTTTAGCCAACCGATACAACATTCACCACATTCGCATCTCCCCCTACAACTCACAGGCAAATGGTATCATCAAATGACACCATTTTGATGTCTGGGAGGCCATCATCAAAACCTCCCAGTGGGGGGAGTCTTGCTGGCACCTTGCTGCTCACTTGGTCTTTTGGGCCAAATGTATTACCATACTTCAGTCTACCAGTCTATCGCCATATTTTATGGCTCATGGTGTCAAGCCACTTTTTCCCTTTGATATTGCTGAAGCTACTTACCTCATTCCCCTCCCCAACGAAGAACCTCTCTCACCATCTGGACTTATAGCTTGGAGAGCACGCCAACTCCAGAATCGCCAAGAAGACTTAGACTCAATTGGTGTATGAGTCTGCAAGGCTCAATTCGAGTCAGTGAAGCATTTCAAGGCTTCATTCAAGAATCACATCAAGGACTTCAATTTCTGTCCTGGAAGTCTTGTATTAGTCTGGAATATGCACATAGAAAAGGAGCTCAACCGAAAAATGAAGCCAAGGTACCTCAGTCCAATGGTGATCCTTTGCTGGACTACTGGAGGATCTTATATCCTGGCTGAGTTGGATGGTGCACCTTCCTGACTTCGTTATGCTGCCTTCTGTCTTATCCCTTATTATCCCTGTTTTCATTCCTCCATGCCTGTTACTGAACTCACAGGTCTTGACAAAGAAGACTTAGAAAAGATTACCAACGAAGACATCGACAAACCCCCAGATGAAGAAGAGTCATTGGACTATAGTCCGGATGACTGACCATGCTGGCCTACCCTTATTCCCATCACACCCATACGTAGATTTTCTCTCTCTGTTTCACCCTGGGTTTCAACCGGTGATCTGTCTCCCCACACTGAAAAATAACAAACCAAAACTGCTAAAAAATACTCTACAGACTTTCTCTCTTGCCTCCTCATCTGTCTCAATTATCATATATATCTGTCTCTCTGTCTCTCTCCGTTTCTTTTCTTTTCTAACATGTCCCACATAAAACCGACCTCTCATATAGATATTTTCAGACTTCAAACACACAAGGACATGGCACCCCTTTATAGACATACAAAATAGACCGCCCTCACCCCAAAAACAGTCCACCATAGTCCAGGGAAGTCTGCTAGGTATAGATGAAGAAAGGATGATCGAAGAAGTCAAGTTGAGTGGTACCTCACACCGAAGACCTTTCACCATGGGAGTATTGGTAGGAATAGACATGAAAGTTGACCAAAGAAAACAAGTCAGGAGGTACCCCGCATTATCAGACCAGTATAGTCTGGCCGGTCTTACAATCCAAACCCCTTTTCTTTCTAAGTTCTTTCCTTGATTTCTTTTCGTTTTCATTTTCCTTCTCACATTTCAATGAATTCACTATTCAAACACGCTGCTCCTTCTACTCCACCATCAGACCTTCTGCCTCAGTCATCATCCCTATGCATTATACCTTGGTCTCCTTGAACTGTGCTGTCCAGCCCACACAATCCTTCTTCGTATCCACTCATCTTCATCACAGCCTTGTCCTTGGGCTCCATTACTAGACCATCTTTGCCTGCTCCATACCATTCATTTCATTCACCATTGCTGCCCTGAACCACTGTACCACCATCTTATTATCCGCCTCCAGTCCTTTGCAGTCATCTGGTAATGTCTTGGCCAAACAGACGCTCCGATAGTGTCAGCCATAGACTGGAATGTGTTGGCTTGAGACTAGATTCTTCATTTGGGACATGGTGAAGCGAATATAGATGGACTTGGTTGAAGAAGATAGAAGACTGTTATCCCCATGCCCTGCCATTTACAATGTTCAACACACACACGTTCATACCATTACAAAGATCTGACCAGGGATGGTCAGAAGCAAAGCCCCCTGCAGATGTAGAGGTTGACACACCTCTACGTGTATAACCTTATGTTTTCTATATTTCCTTCATTCAAACACCTTACTTACCTATGTTCCATGATAGTCCAGTTTGTCAGTCTGTACAGTCCATGACAGACCGGTCAGACTGGTTCATACACCGACCAGACTAATCTTAGATATATTTTCTTACTTGGTTACCCTTTTTGTAAGTTTCCCCTATTTTCACTTGACCTTTCGGTTCGTAGCTCCAATGTCACCTTAGACATTCGGGCTACTTGGGACTGAGTCAGGAACTTCCGTTGCCGCCTGTCAGGGTCGGTATTTCATATTCCTGGTCTCGACCCATTCCTTTTATATTATCAGGTACAAAGACCATGTGTCTCTCCATACCTACATAGAAGTCCGAGTATGCCCAGACTATAAATTTTGTACTTGTCATTTGAAATGACAGCAGCTTTCTACCATTTGCTCACCACTGTCACCATCACCATTGGGATACTGCTCCCTCACTGTTTTTACTGTCTACTGCACCATTTTACTCGACTGTACCACCAGTCCTAACGTACAGTGACCTCCAAAACCCTTTCAATAACTAACCCTGATGCAGTGCGCGAAGCGCACTGCAATCACCTGGAATAATCACACCAAGCTTTGCTGGAGAGAAAGATAGTACATACTCTTGGCTAC